>JABWIB010002277.1:0-16086 GCA_016617825.1 Platyplectrum ornatum | reverse complement strand
CTGTCATCCTTAGTTTGATTTGCTTATATTTAATAAAGGCCATTTTTTTTGCCCTCACTATAATTCCTACCTCTTTAGTGAACCATATTGGCTTCCTTTTTCTGCGATTTTTTTTTTTCTAACTTTGCTGTTGCTTTAAATAATGCACATTTTATAAGTTCCCACTGCTCCTAACTCGCCAACACATTTCCCCAACTGTAGAAAATTTACTTTTCTAAAATCAAGCACTTTTGTGTTTGTGTGGCCTGAGTCTCTGTTTTTATTTTATNTTTTTTTTTTTCACGCATTTCACATAGAAACACTGCCGCTGGAAGATATTAATCCATTTAGAGACCCTATGGACAAGAAAATAGTCAGGTCTAGAAAAAACATAGCACAGCAGGATCAGCTCTAAAGCCAGCAGCTGCAATTGCTGGCTTTAGAGCCACACTGCTAGAGTGACTAGAAATTGGTGTCTGTCTGACATCTTGGATAGCATATTAAGATCGCAGCTTTTTAAAACCATTCAAAATATACAAACTCTGGTTGAATTTATCTGGGAGGCCTCCCTGGATTCTGTCAAATTAGCCGTTAAGGTGGCAGCTACGGCGGCAGTGACCAGAAGAGCCCTTTTTCTGATACCTTGGATGGCAGACACACAATCCAAGACAAGGCTTTTCTCCTTACCGTTCGAAGGTGACTACCTTTCCAGGAAAATGACATCATCACTAAGTCATCAGGAGGAAAATCACTTTCGCTTCCTCAGGGCAGGGTTAGGAAACCCTATGCTAAACTGAACCCCGGAGTACAGTCTGAATTTCGTGAGACGAAAGCCTATAGACCTGGTAGAGGCTAGAGGCGAGGACAATCAGTAACATCCCGGCATTTTTTTTGATGCTTCAGAGGACGTGACACCAGACCAGGAACTCTCCCTCCTTACCAGTTACTGCAGGCTGCCCAGGGGGAGAGAAGCAGTAGGTGAAAGGCTCTTTTCTGAAGGGCGTGGAATGCTTCCACCAGCAATTAGTGTTTTGTAGGTCATCAACTCGGGATACAAGATCGAGTTCCTGGAGAGACCTAAAGATCGCTATGTCAACTCTCCTTGTCCTCAAAAGCAGACCACCAAGTTATCCCGCCTGTTCCATTGAGGTAAAGATTCTCAGAGTTTTACTCCAGAATTTTCATTGTGATGAAACCCAACGGGACTTTCAGGACAATACTAGATTTAAGACATCTCAATAGTCTCGTCAAAAACAGGCCATTCAAAATGGACATCAAACAAGGTATGCATCTCACCTGCATGGACCTAAAAGATGCCTTGTTTACTTGTTTCTATATGTCAATCTCATCAGAAATATTTAAGGTTCTATGTATTGGACAACCATTTTCAGTTCATGGCTCTTCCATTTTGTCTAGCCATATCACCCAGAACTTTTACTAAGATCCTGGTCACTGTTATTGCTCTGCTACGTCTAAAAGGTATTTCCATCTACCCTTACCTAGACGATATTCTAATTACAGTTCCCTCAAAACAGTCAGAGCAAGTCGGTATAGTGCTTCAAGACCACGGCTGGTTAATAAATTGGTGGAAAAAAAGCCAACTTTTCTCAACAACCAAGGTGAGATTTTTAGGTGTCTGGATAGACACAAATCTTATGTATGTCTTTCTTACTCAGGACAGAATCATAAAGCTGATATCAACCATTCAGGACGTTCTGCGCAGAAGATGGGTGACGTCGGGAGACTATGAAAATCATAGGACTACTCACGTCGGCAGCGGAAGCAGTACCCTGGGCATGGTTTCATTCAAAGAAGTTTCAAGCATGCTTTCTGCAGCAATAGAACAAAGGACAGCAACAACAGGACACAAAAGATACATTTTTCAAAAGGAGTCAAAGAAGAACTATGATATACATACATATATACAAGAATCCTCGCTGTGTAGTCTCTGTTTTAAAAAGTTCCTTAGGATATGTTCCAGAAAGAAAAGAGATACGAAATAGTGCAGTACGTGTTCTCGGGGGAAAGAAGTGTATAGTGTCCTAATATCCAAGGTTTTAGTTAATGAAACATAGAGGTAATGTCATCACATGAATAATAAATGAAGTGGCATTTTCATTATTTTCATTATTTCATTATTTTCATTATTTCATTTTCATATTCACTCTTTTAGATAATACACAATAAAAATGTGATAAAAATTTGATCCTAGATAACCAACCATAATTTTCTATTATGGAGTTACTGTACCGAAGGGAATAGGGGAGACGCCACGGAGCCTTGTGCTGGGCCACTTTTTGTCTTTGTGGATTTGTATGTATGTTTTTCTCCTTGCTGATAGGGTGGCTGTAGTGTGTTAAAATAACATTGATAACTTGCTTCCATTCATGTGTATTGTAATGCAAACTAAGCATGTTTGTTTTGTAGATCCTTTGGCAATGGGACCGCAGAAAGCCTTGGAAAGTATTGGGGCCAACCTACAAAAGCAGTATGAAAATTGGCAGCCACGGGTATGTAATATATAGTCAATTGAAATTAAGTTTATGTATTAAATTAATAACATCTAGTGTAATATAGCAATATTAATATCCTAGTTACTTTCAATGTAATATAGCAGTATTAACTGTTTGAGAGTGCAAAATTACACTTCAATGCTATTTATTTTGAATACCAAGACGTAAAGTATTTTGTTTTTAGGTTTTGCATATTAATATGCTTATATTTCTTTTTGCTGAGTCGGGATCAAAATGTATTGACTGTTTAAATACAACTCTAAAATGGAATGTAAACCAAATATCAAATTTAGACTGTTATAAAGTTTGTAAGTTTGAGACTTGGGTGAGCAATGAATTTTTTCTTCAGACAGGACATTAAAAAAACTGTAGTTTGCAGGAAATCACTTTTGGTAGCACAGCTGAATATGGATTTGTTCATTATAAAAGCTGTAAAACTTTTAGCTACTGTGTTTTCCCAATAATAAGACGCTGTCTTACGTTTTATATGAACAGACACAGAATCCGATCATGGTCCCAAGATGTGCTTTTATTCAAAACATGACCCCCCTCATGGCCCCCCAAGGGCTGTTTGAGTTAAGAATTTACAGAGGTCTAGTTCTTTATATGCTCTAGAGCATAGAAAACCATGGTGGGTAAGTTTTTCCTTATTGGTCTAACAGGAAAGAAGAAAAGACACCGGCCAGGATAAAGCCTCGCCTTCCTCTTTCCATGGTTTTTCTTTTTGTTTTTTTTTTTTTGTTTTTTCTTTCCTTTTGGATTTAGTTCAGCAGCAGTTAGTTGATTTAGTTGTGCAGCAACAGAGCTTAACGGAGTATGGAAGTGCCGAGCATCCCTCTGCTACATGGTTGGGATGTAGCAGCAGCTCCCTGCTTGGCGTGCGTGTGTGTATGCACTTGCACATGCCTTTGGATGATGTCAACATCGGCTGACTAGAAGAGGAGGTTTACATGACATTTCCAGGTTAATCCATTAGTTTAAAGTGTGCGTTTAAATGATAACAGGGCGCCTAACCCACCCCCTGCAACTTTAAAAATGCCGCTGCACACGCTGATCGAGTTTCTCCACATGCAGCAGTATTTTTGCATCATGCAGACATGGAAGAAACTAGGCACTCCATAAAATCCTGGTCTGAGTCAAGCGGCGCACACTTTGTAACAAAGGTGTCCGTCAGTTCAGTCACAAAGGATGACCCGAAAAAGTCCAGCACTAAGAGTCTTCGGTCTGTGATTAGTGACAATTCTGACGAATCAAACAAAGAACTGGCTATATTATTGGACCAGTCACTCCACTTTGAGGAGTACTACAATGGTTTAATGCAGTTTAATGCAGTCCGAATGCAGTCCGCACTTGGTTAATAAGTTGTTGGACCTCATACATAGTTCACTTAATATTGATGAACCGCAGACTGAGTGTACTGTCCACGATCTGATGTTCAATGAGATATAAAATATTAAAAAAAATTCCTTTGTCTCAACCACTTAAAGAAATCATTGCGAATGAGTGGAAAAATCATAAAAGGGTGCCTGCTTCTAAAAAATTTACCATTGCCCCTGGAGAACCTTAAGCTATTTATGCACCCGATGGACAAGAAAGATAGAGTTCAAAGGTCCATTTGGTAGAAGGAGCGTCCCTAAACCCAGCAGCTTCTACAGCTATTACAGCAAGAGTCCTTAGGGGTTTTTGTAATGGCCTGGAGGCCAATTATATTAGAGGGAGCTAGAAGGGGCCAAATTCTACAGTCTGTCCAACACCTGCAAATGGAAGTAGAATATTTGTGTGAAGCTTCTCTTGATTCATTCTGGTTAGCTGCCAGGATAATGGCCACGGCAGCAGTTTTCAGAAGGACACTATGGCTGAAGCCATTGGCGGCAAGTGTGCAATCAAAAAATAGACTGTTATCCTTACCCTGTTTGGCAGGGGGCAAAATTACATTATTTCCAGGGCCTCTGGTGAGAAATCTGCATTGCTCCCACAGGATAAGCTAGGATCTATCGGCCAGGTAAAAGCCATTGCAGGGGCAGTTAGTCTTCCACCACTAGGTAATTTTTGTGCCTTTATGTGTAAGGACAGGATGGGGTGATTTGGGTCCTCCCAATGATGCCAACCAAAAGAAACTAGTGGTTAAGACTAAAGAAAAATGTTTTTCCGGTATGGAAGGAGACCACTTCAAATAAGTGGGTCCTAGAGGTGCTATAGTCCGGATACAAGATAGAGGTTTTAGAAAATCCCAGGGATCTTTTGAAAACTTCTTCTTCCCCCCAATCATATAGAAACTTGGCTAGCTTTAGTAAACAGTCCATGCTAGACTAGGGCGTGCTGATACCTGTACCTCACCATTAGAGATTCCGGGGGTCTACTCGCTGTATTTTGTAGTCCAAAAATCCTTGGAAGGGTATCAAGCAATCCTGGATCTCAAGCATCTCAACAAATATGTCAAAAAGTCTTAACCCAGGATAGGCTGCAAGGTGAGGTGGACCTCCTTAAGCTCAAAATTATGGATCTCGAGGGACCAGTCCAGACGAAATAACATCAAAATCTACGGTATTCCTTATTCGATCTTTGCTGACGACCTGCGGGCCTATGTGATGTCCATGTTCTGTAAGCTGCTCCCTGCAGCCTCTCATCTTGAGCTTTTGCTGGATTGTATCCATCGGCTTCCGAAGTCTCCTGCATCTCAGTCCCGAGACACCCTCATGAGGGTTTACTTCTTTCACATTTAAGGACGATCTTCTCGTGCGGCTCGAAATCTGGAATCCTCTGACGTTCTTCAAGGTCTCCAGTTCTACCCGGGCCTGTCTCCTGCCACGCTGGCTGCCTGTGGGGATTGGCGACCCTTGACCTCCGCTCTTCGGGCCGAAGATAATTTCATATCAGCTGTCACAAGTGGACTTGGACTGGTCCCGCGTTGGCGACTAGTGACTCTGTGGCGATGGTGTGAGTGGGCACTGATACCTGTGGACCTTTGTCTGTTTTGTTGTTTAACTGTTTCTCTTCCTCTGCAAGTAAGGTCTAGCCTTTGTCCACAGGACTTACTGTTTTTCCAGTTGTTTTTCTGCCCTGTGTGCGTTGCCTCAAGCTTCTATGAGGCCACCACTGCTGCTGGTTTTTTCCCCGTTTCTCATTTTCTTTTTTCCCTCCCCCCCATCAGGGACGTTGCAATATCTCTCTCTCCCTGACTCATCTGCTACCCTTCCATCTTTTCATATGTCTACCCCCATGGTTAACTTTTTCTCCCTCAAAATCAAAGGCCTAAACTCCCCTTCCAAGCACCATATGGCCCTAAGTAACTTGCCTGCCATGCTGTTGTGGCCATCCAAGAGACCCATTTCTCTGCTACCTTCCCTCCCTTTCTTGCACAATCGCCACTTTCCCTTTTGTTTTATGGCCATTTTGTTTTATGGCCCATTTAAAAAGCGTGGAGTGGCTCTCTTGTTTATCTTCCATCTTCAGTTCAATCTCCCTGATTGCTGACAAACATGGCTGCTATCTTATTGTGGCTCACCAAATCCCGTTTCGCCACTCTCTGCTTGAGTTGCTCCAAGAGTTACGTCGGGGTCACCTTCTCTTTCTTGGAAATTTTAACCTGGCCCCTATCTCAAGATTGGATCGCTCCTCCCCTCTCCCATCCCGGTTGCAGGTCGTGGTGGTCCCCCGTTTCTCTTCTCCAAATGACTCCTTAAATTTATTTGATGTCTGGAGGGTTTCCCACCCTGATCTACGGGACTACACCTTCTGATCTGACATGGACATTGCAGCACTCCAAATCTGCTACCATCCTCCCGAAGACTTGGTCTGACCACTCGCCTGTAACTTGGGTGTGGGACCCCTCCCCCTTTCGCACTCCCCCTCGCCCATGGTGCTTTCCCAGGTATTTGCTCTCTTATCTTCCCTCCAAGGCAGCATAGGTTACTGCCATCTTGGAGTATCTACACCACAACTGCCCTGACCACGCCATACCTCCGTGGTGCCGCTATCCAAATTGGTGCTTCCCACAAACGCCAGAATGCCCTCCTTTCCACTAATCTCCCCTCTGTAGTGTCCCGTCTGGAGGCTCTACGCGAGTCTGATCCTCCCCCCACCCCCCCACCTAAAGCTCACACTGGTCTCGTGAGGCCTCCTCTGTCATCTCACTGCTTGGTCTCAGGCCTCGTTTACCTGTCTCTAACAAACGTATTACTCCTCTACCAATAAGGCATGTAAAATGCTGGCCCGCAAACTCTGTGCCCAACAGGCTTCACGACGGGTAATGCTACTGATATCTCCCTCTGGCGACCAGGATCCTGAACAATGCTCATATTGCAACTCCTTTTCAGCTTACTATTCCTTGCTCTACAACCTGAACTCTGACCCCCTCCTTCTCCAACTCTCTCCCTCTAGTATTTCCCACTTTTCTCTCCCTGCTCCTTCTGCCGCTGACCTCCTCTCCTTCAATTCTCCCTGGACGCCCCAGGAACTCTAAGCACTATCAAATCATTACCGTAAGGTAAGGCCCCTGGGCCTGATGGCTATGTTAATGAATTCTACCCGGAGTTCCAGGAACATTTGATTCCCCTACTGCTTGACCTTTTCACCCGTAATTGTCGCCTTAGATTTTTGCTGTGGGGATGGAGCCCTTGGTCGAGGCGATGCGTTGCTCCCCCGCCTTCCCAGTTCTGGATCTCAAGGCCATAAAATCTGCCTCTTCGTGGATGCCGTTCTTCTTTTTGACTCGCTTAACTCCCTGAGAGCCCTGCACTCTATTCTACATTCCTTCAGCCAAGCCTCCCTCCCAAATTGCTGTCCTTCCTTCAATATACCTATCCCTATGTATGGAAGATGCTCTCCTCGGTATTCATTTCCCCCCTTCTTCTCTGACCCAGGTTTTCGAAGTTAATTATACTCCTCTCCCAGATTAACTCCCTGAAGAAAGGTTGGATGCAATTCAAGATCTTGTAGCTGGGCAGGATCGCTGCCTTTAAAATGTCTATCCTCCCCAAAATGTTCTTACTTTTGTACCATCCCCTTGTCCCCCCTTCTCATTAAATTGCGTTCCCTCATGACAGCCTATATGTGGCGCCCCCCCCCCCTAATAAGGGGGTTATTAGAACCTCACGTCTTGCTCTCCCCAGAAGACTGGGTGGAGTAACTTTGAAAGTGGTAAGTTTTTTTTTGTGGGTCACTGCAAGCACTGTGATAATGAAAATAAATTGTTTTGTAATGTTAACAGCCAAGTTTACATAACTAAACATTGATTCATTAAAATCTTTTTGGTTTTTAACAGGCTAGATACAAGCAAAGTCTAGATCCCACTGTGGATGAAGTGAAGAAGCTTTGCACTTCCCTTCGAAGGAATGCCAAGGAAGAGAGGGTGTTATTTCACTACAATGGGCACGGAGTTCCACGCCCCACTGTCAATGGGGAGATCTGGGTTTTCAACAAAGTTAGTATATGTCGAAATCGTTTGCAGTTTTTTGCCCATGCTGTTTTTTTTTTTTACTAGCTTTGTTGGTACTGATGTGTCAAGTCACAGATGGTAAACCTATTAATTTATGGTGGAAGGTTTATATTGTGAAGGTAACTATTTTAGGTATACCAAAAGTGTTAGCTCACATATCTTTGCTTTCTTTCTAGAATATATGTTTTTCTTTCTAAATTACTTAATTAATTAAATCAACACTCCTCTGCTCAGCAGCAGCTTTTTCAATTAGCTCAGATTCGGTAACACAAGCTAAGTGTTGATCCCATCCAGTGTAGCGCTTCTCTGCAGCTTTTCTGCTAAAACTTGAATGCACAAACTTTAGAGCAATCCATTCCTTCATTGATGCTCGAAATTGTTTTTAATATTCGCCACATATAAAGAATTTTAGCATCTAATGTGACTTGGCACCTAAATACCAAAAAAAGTAAATAGTACTTTGACAGTAAGCTAGTAATTACCATATTCCTTTTACTAAATAAGCAGTGCATACAACATAAATTCAATTAAGGGGTCCCTTAATAAACAGATACATTGTATAAGGCTGTTGAAAAATATCAGTTTCTGGCAGCCTGAACAAAGAATAAGCATTGATATAAGAATACACCAAATAATCAAATAAATTAAATTGCTCGTACCCCTACATGTGTACTGAAGATGGTACATATGCCAGATATAAATATACAAACATTGTCATGATTGCGTTTTTTTATCTTTGTAAAGGACAATCCCAAATTATATAAAAAAGAAGTCTGCATCAGCAACAAGCTAGCAAATTGCCCATTTTAAACAAATACACCATTACAATAAATTCATTCTTATAGATTATTAATATCGAAAACAACCACCATGGTGTGACAACATAAAGCAAACTTTTTCCCTTTAATCGAATTAATTGATCTGGTTGTCAGAGAGGAATATGAAATTTTCTTTTAACTTTTCATGTCAGAGAAATGGAAACAGGGAAATCAGGGGCAAACGCAGGATTTTGGAAAGGGGGGTTTCCAAATTATTGGTTACAGATCCTCATCTATAACCCAGTTGATAGGTTAAGAATCATTATAAGCTTATTAATCAGTTACCAATTATACATTTTTGTGCAATCTCCTAACACAGTACACTTAAGTGTGCTTATACTGGTCTGTAAACCATCAGATGCATATACAGCACCCCAGAGCATATTCACTTACCACATAAAATATAGCACATATATCTGAGCTGCTCAACCAGTCTTATCCTATATCAACATATGCTAATCAAATTAACCATAGTTGGCACTCTTCTTCAACAATATTCACCAATATCTTCAATCATGATTGTAGCTTGCCATGCTTATATGCATTGAGCTCCTGAGGATGATGCATGGAAACAGCTGTCAGGCCATGACTGTACTGGAAGTGACAGGAGCCATCAGCGCAGTTTGCACATTGTGGATTTCTTTGCACAACTTACATGGGGGAGTGGAAATTTAATATAAAACCTTGACCATACCATATTACATTTCCCCTCTGCTCACCATGGCAGCCACTAATGGGTTAATAACCCTCACAGCATTGGACCGGAAAAGGAAAGAAGTCACGGCCTATATAACATCCGCCCCTCCAGGCCATGGTGTCTTTCCTTTTCCTGCGCGAACCGGATCACTTGCCTCCCTCTGCCGCCCTACTGGCTGGCGTGATCATCCACAGGCATGGTGCGCTTTCTTCCCCCTGTGGTGCCCGGCTGCGGCTCCTTCAGCGTGCAGACCTCGGGCAGTACGCTGTTTTTACCAAAAAATATATAGAGGTGACTACAGGGTGCGCTTCATATATTAATCACTACAATAGATAATAAACTACTGCATCCCTTAATGCTAATACACCTGGAAAAGACTTAGTTTCAATTTTCTTAAATCACAATCTCATACCAGTCTGTAAGTCCAAAGCAATAGTGTCCAGTCCATATAGTTCAAATCCTGTATTGGTTCAATCCCACCATGGAATTAATGTTCACAATCTTTCCTCCACTGAGTTGATCTCTGTATCAGACTCTTCTCTGTTACTCAAAAAAGAAGGAGAAAATATCTAGTGCACACCGTATCAAAAAAAAATAAAAAGATGGAGCAGACAAATTTCTACTCACACTATTTCTCTTGATTCAGTGCCTACTATATAGATCTTTCATCAGCCTGAATTCAGCCTTCTTCCCCGGGCGTTCCACGGATGTTTCTGTCCCGTGTTTGTATCCCTCAGGGAGAAACAAATATATCCTAGTGCACACTTTATAGTGTTTAAAATAGGAATCCAAATAGGAACTACTCACATTTATTGTGGTATAATATATGTGGCATGTAACATGAGCCCTCCAGCAGCTTTGTTCAGTCCACCATCATGCTTCTCCAGCTACCTTCTCTCCTGCAGCTAGGTCTCCACAGGTGCTGAGGATAATCTTAATACTTCACCCTGCAGGCTACTTCTCTTAAGCTGGCCATACACTATAAGATAAATTGTTCCATTCGAAAGATTTTTCAAGAGTGGACAAAACCATGTTGCATTGCAGGGGAGGCAAATTTAATTAATTGCAATCAGTATTACAGGTGAGAGATGATGTTTCATAGCACAAGTCTAAATAACAGTGTAACAGTAACACTGGTCAGTTTCCATGTGCAAAATGCAAAAATAAAGTATTTTCCCTGCATGCAAACACTCACATTCATTTTACCTCCCCTGCAATTCAACATGGTTTTATCCACTCTTAAAAAATCTTTTAATTTGGAACAATTTATCTTATAGTGTATGGCCAGCTTTAGAGATGGGGCAATTCCTTTTCCCAAAAGGGAAACAAGGCTTATATAAACCTATTCAATCCACTCCACTCTTTAGTAACCAGTGGACAGGAAAAAGTTTTTATTAAAGGAAATTCATTGCCACATATTGTATAAAATCCAAACAGTAAAATCATAAAATAGAAAAGTGAGGTATAATCTTGCTAGTCCCGCTTCACACAGCTCTAAGATGAAAAATTGGGCCCAAGAGACTGGGTATGCAGAGACAGACAGAATGGAAAAAATAAATACCCCACAGACAACACACTTCCAACGCGTTTCGGTAGTAATCTACCTTTTTCAAGGATGTTCTCAAGGACATCCTTGAAAAAGGTAGATCTATATTGGAGGCACTGAACCAAGAGAAATAGTGTGTGAGTAGAAATTTGTCTGCTCCATCTTTTTATTTTTTTTGATACAGTGTGCACTAGATATTTTCTCTTTCTTTTTTGAGTAACACAGAGAAGAGTCTGATACAGGGATCAACTCAGTGGAGGAAAGATTGTGAACATTAATTCCATGGTGGGATTGAACCAATACAGGATTTGAATTATCTGAACTGGACACTATTGCTTTGGACTTACAGACTGGTATGAGATTGTGATCTAAGAAATTGAAATTGAAAGTCTTTTCCATGTGTATTGGCATTAAGGAATTCAGTAGTTTATTATCTATTGTAGTGATTAATATATGAAGCGCACCCTGTAGTGACCTCTATATATTTCTTTTGGTATTGTATTGCTGTGGGCACTGGGTGGTTGCCCTTGGTTGACTTTTGGGTAGCAGCTACATTGAGCACCTATCTTATTTCCTGTATCATAGTTTTGAGTACGCGGTTTTTATACCGCTATACAGGATGTGACGTGTCCTAGTGAATCCGCGTGGACGTGACGTCAGGACGCAGGGCGCCGTGGCACGCCCCCTGCAGTCAAAAGCCGGCGGGAAGCTGCAGTATGTGTGCAAAGCCAGCATTCCTGTAATCCTGTGCAGCACTATGGAGGACACAAGGCAGAAGAAATCTGGGGAGGCTTCTTTTCTGCATGCATTCTGCTTGTGCTTATGGCCAGTACAGTTAACCTGTTGTTATGTTACATATGTATGTATGTATGTTGCAGGGTCTGAGTCCAGCAAGCATAGACTGGTCCTAAAGGCAAAACAGAAAAAGAAACAGGCTAACCTGTGTTCTCTATGTGAACGGGAGCTTCCTGAGAAATTCACAGGCTCGGTGTGTGATGAGTGCCCCTGGCCTCTCCATTTCTGTTGACAATGCTGAGATAACTCCTGTTCACAAAGTTCGCTGTCTAGGTGTTACTCTCGATTCTGAACTGTCCATTACTCCACACATACAATCTGTTTCTCGATCCTGTTATATACATTTAAAAAACATTTCCAGAATCCATAAATACCTCACACAAGACACTGCAAAAGCTCTCGTTCATGCACTAATCATCTCTCGAATTGATTATTGCAACCCTCTCCTAATTGGCCTCCCACAGTATAAAATCACTTCCTTACAGTCTATATTACATGCAGCAGCCAGACTAATCTTTGCTAAACGCTCTTCTACAGAATGAAATACAAAATCTTGTTGCTAACCTACAAAGCCATCAATAACACTGCACCCACATACATATCCTCACTCCTCTCTAGATGTATCCCAGCTCGTTCTCTAAGTTCTTCACAGGATATACAGCTCTCTTCTACACTAAACAAATGCTCTGATGTTAAAAACACGCTGACGGGTACCTTTGTCACTAAAGAGGACCTGCAAAGGTTAACCCTGAAAAGGCCACGGGCTGTTATTAGTGACCATTCTGGGGAATCTGAACCGGAAGATCCGCCGGTATTCCTGGAAAAATCTGTTCATTCAGAGGAGGAGTCTGTGGCGTCTTTGACCGAGGGGGATGTTAATCCAGACCTAGTTCCCAATTTTATTAGAGCTCATCCATAAGACTTTGAATATTCAAGAATCTCAGCAGGATGTTTTGATGCAAGATTTATTATTTGTGGAGCCTGTAAAAAAACCTAAAGTGTTTCCTCTTTCTTCAGCTATAAAGGCCCTTATCCAGGAGGAGTGGAGAAATCCGGACAAACGCATGTCGGTCAAAAAATGTATCCCTTCCATCAGGAGGAAACTAGGTACTGGGACGAGGCCCCCAAGGTGGACGCAGCAGTCGCCAAGGCGCACTACTGTCAAGGCGCACTACTCTACCCCTAGAGGACATCAACATCTTCAGAGACCCTATGGACAAGAAGGTGGAAATGGGGTTTAAGAAACTCCATAATATTGCAGGGTCATCTCTTAGACCCTCATCTGCAGCCACGGTTACTGCAAGAGTGTTACGTGGATGGTGCAATGCCCTAGAGTCAGATCTTATTGATGGAATAAAGAGATCTTCTCTCCTCTATTTGGAATATGCAGGTGAAAATTGAGTTTCTGTGTCAAGCCACCCTGGATTCAGTTAGATTAGCAGCCAGATCAGCAGCAGGTATTGTGGTGGTTAGAAAAGTGCTATGGCTTAAACCGTGGCAAGTGGATTCCCAATCTAAGGCTAAGCTACTTTCCCTTACGTTTCAGGGGGATTATCTCTTCGGCCAAAAATTGGACGAGATTATTACCCGCTCTTCTAGTGGAAAGTCTAATTGGCTCCCGCAGGATCGTGCTACAAGAGGTCCTACTCTAACATTCTCTAGGCCTTCTACAGAATTTAAAGAAGCGAGAGCATACAGACCCGGCTGAAACTATCTCTGAGGTCAGTGGTCACCTTTCACACCGGGGCCTCTTTTTCGTAACCCGTGAGGAAGAGACAAGCCTGGGACTTTCAAGACCCCTTTATGACGCCAGGCCGTCACTACGGAACTGGTAGGAGGCAGGTTAGCCAGATTTGCACCCGCCTGGAGAAACACCACCTCAGACAGATGGGTGCTGGATATCATCTCAAACGGCTACAAGATAGATTTCCTGTCTCGGCCATCTCTAAACTTCATAGCCTCGTCTCCTCCGCAAGACCCCATCCTGAAGAGGGCACCCCGGGAAAACCTAGACTCTATGTTGCAACAAAAGGTCGTTATCTTAGTTCCATCATCTCAACGTTTCCAAAGGGTATACTCCTGTTTCTTTATCGTCAGAAAAAGTACGGGAGGTTTCAGGACTATCCTGGATCTAAGGTCACTAAACGAAAACGTCAAGGTAACCCACTTCAGGATGGAGTCTCTAAATACCGTCTTGCCAGACCTGTACCCAAACGACTTCTTGACCACCCTGGATCTAAGAACCGCCTATCTCCATGTCCCAGTTCATCCAGGCCACCAGAAGTACCTGAGGTTCCACGTGTTCAAGGAGCATTATCAATTCCAAACTCTCCCGTTCGGCCTTGCTACCTCTCCAAGGACCTATTCGAAAGTGCTTATTGTGGTCGTAGCAAGTCTGAGAGCAGAGGGAATCCAAGTGTGGCCATACCTGGATGTTCTCCTTATCGCTGCAGAGACTGTGCAGCTATCACAAACCCATACCCGGAGTGTTCTGGAGGTTGTAAGGCACGGTTGGCTCATCAACTCAAAAAAGAGTCATCCCCTTCTCGCTTGGCAAAGTACCTGGGGTGCTTATATATACAGAAGCAATGTCCGTCACACTCACTGACGAGAGAAGAAGGAAACTGCTGAGTCATCTTCGGATGGTGGCCACAGCAACCAGGGTAACGGCAAGACAATGTCAAACCATTCTAGGGCTAATGTCGTCGGTAATCGACATAATTCCCTGGGCACGCCTCCATATGAGAACGCTACAGTTGGCCTTCATCAACCAATGGGACCAAGCAGGGTATCTGGATCAGTGGATAATCCTCTCTCCGGAGGTAAGAAAATCCCTGGATTGGTGGTTGCAAGAAGGAAGGCTCGAGGGAGGAAGGTGCTTTGTCTATCAGCAAATGGTGGTAGTTACTACAGACACCAACTCGGCAGGCTGGGGTGCAACTTGCGGGGCAAAGATAGCCCAAGGTCGCTGGGACAGGAAAGTCTCAAGGTCCCATTCCAACCTCAGACAGATGGAAGCAGTACGAGAAGCATGTCTGGCGTTCCAGTCCATCTTAAAGGGGAAAGAGGTGTTAATTCACACCGACAACAAATCGGGAGTAACTTACCTGAACAAGCAGGGAGGTACCAGGAGCAGGAGTCTGATGTCAGCAGCTTGCGGAATCCAATCTTCAGGGTTTCAGGGTGATGCACATCGCAGGCAAGGATAATGTAGCAGCAGACAGCTTAAGCAGACATCCATGCCTGCCCAAGGTAAACTTGATGGCATCCAGAGACAACAAGCCAGTGCCAGCCTACTTTTCGAGGTACAGAGACCCTCAGGCCCTTCATGTGGACGCTCTCTCCATACCTTGGAGCCTTACTGGACATTAACTTAGCTGAGAACCACTACATAGCCAGATTTGTTCAAGCTATGGCCAGAATCAGGCCAGCATTCAAAGAACCTTTAGCCCCATGGGATCTCAATTTAGTGTTGGAGGCTCTCATGGACCCCCCCATTCGAGCCTTTACAAGAGACCTCTCTCAAGTTTCTGTCTCTTAAATTAGCGTTCTTGTTGGCTATCACCTCGGCCCGTCGGCGGAAGCCAGATTTGGACATAGTCTTTAGCGCTGCAATATAAGTTTTATTGTAGTATGTATATACTTTATTTAGGGGCCATCCCAGTGACAGTAACTGCTTGGGTATGACCCATTAGGGGCTGCCATGGTGAGCAGAGGGGGAAAAAAGCACATTTTCTAACCTGTTAATGTGTTTTCCTCTGCTTCACCATGGCAGCAGTTTTTTCCTGCCCTTATATTTTCTTTAGTTAGGATGTTTTATTTTTTTTATTTATTTAAAGCTTGGAAAGTTGAAGACACCATGGCCTGGAGGGGCGGATGTTATATAGGCCGTGTCTTCTTTCCTTTTCCGGTCCAATGCTGTGAGGGAGATTAACCCATTAGTGGCTGCCATGGTGAAGCAGAGGAAAACACATTAACAGGTGAGAAAATGTGCTTTTTTATTCTGGATATGCAGTTTTGAAAAGGACAATAAAATGGGTTATGAAAAGAAAGTTTAATTTGATTAGTTTTGATTATCCTTTATTGAGATATATATGCGGAAAAATAGTTAAAATAGTGAATAACAGATATTATGCAACCTGCAAAACTATCTAATATTACAGTCCATAAAACCAGCAGCTCCATACATTATATGTTACTTATCTATGGTATGGTATCAGGGAGGCTTGAATCTATAAAATGCAGCATAATCAGTGAGAAATTGTAGAAAGAATTCACTTCCCTTAAAGAATACAGCCAGT
>JABWIB010002276.1:72719-86470 GCA_016617825.1 Platyplectrum ornatum | reverse complement strand
GTAATATCTGCCATTTTGGGCATTCTATTTTTCACCCCATACCCTCTATAAGCCGCGAGATAAAAAAGACGCGAGTTATCTCCCTTATGCTGTTTGCGTAAGGTGGAATAACTTTGCGCAATGCAAATTGAATTGGTCCCTAAATGAGAACTTCATTCACTTAATACTTAATAAGATGTTTGTTCTCTGCAGCTGCTGCAAAAAAAGTGAGAAAGAGTAAGAAGTGCTCGGAACATACCCCCCAGTGTATAGACAATGTGACAGGTGTTACAGCTCCTCTATTAGATCATGTGCTGGATGATCAATGACAGGCCAGTGACAGACAACACTTTCCAATGTCTATCAGAGTAGCTGCAGCGCCTGTCACACTGTCTGTGTCAGTGTGACAGGTTGAAACAGAACTTGAGCCACGTATTAAAAACCACAAACTTTTTTTACGTAAGAGACGGGAGAAAGCGCAAATCGCACTTTTTCCCGTCTTCGCGGGGGATTGAATCGGCCCCTATGAGGTAACTAATGATAATAGGTGAGTGGTGACAGCTGCTCAGTGCTGCCACCAACAGGACAGTACCAGTCACTGCTA
This sequence comes from Platyplectrum ornatum, assembly GCA_016617825.1. Lineage (NCBI taxonomy): Eukaryota > Metazoa > Chordata > Amphibia > Anura > Limnodynastidae > Platyplectrum > Platyplectrum ornatum. The sequence goes on along the minus strand of JABWIB010002276.1, from coordinate 85,887 downwards.
TTTGTCTCTGGATGTGTTTTTTCTGTTGCAAAATGCTCTCTGGCCTGAATTTACGAAACAGGGAGATTGAAAAGTGGGGATGTTGCCCATAGCAACCAATCAAATTGAAGCTCTCAGTTTCAATTAACATACTGGAAAATGTGAGCATGAATCTGATTGGTTGCTATGGGCATCCCCACTTTTCAATCCCCCTGCTTAGTAATTGAAGCCTTTGTCTTCTTGTACACTAGAATAACACTGCCACCTAGGGGAAGCAGACTCTGCTATGAGATGTACAACATAAGGCGAAACACATTCAGTAACATTACTCTGCCTATCTTCACAAGCAACATGTCTACACTTCCGACAAATGGAAATCTGTCCATAACAGATTCTGACACTTCCATTTGAATAATTGCTTGTTAATCTTGTGTCCTTTTTAATTGCAGAACGTTGTTCCAATAAAACCAAAATACTAATTGAAGTAAAGATACATCTCGTAGTCAATTATTTGCAGCCATCTGTAACCTTGTACATTGTAGGTTCATTTTACATTTCTTATGCTATGAATCACCAGTCAATGTTAACCAGGGCTGGATTAACAACAGGGCTAATGGGACTACAAGCCCAGGCCTCCATTGTCAAAAAGGCCCACGGTGTTATAGATAATGATATCAATGTGATGAAGAAGGGCATTGTGTCTTGAAGAAGGGAACAGTGGACTGTATCCAGACTTACGTACTATTGAACTTACAAGCGTAAGTCATTTATGAGGTCAATTTCATTACTTGTAAACAGTATTAGAGTTGAGAGATGATGTTTCCAGCACAAGTGTAATAACAGTGTAACAGTAACACTGGTCAGTATCTGTGTGCAACATGCAACAATAAAGTATTCTCCCTGCATGCAAACAATAACGTATAATGATCAATATTATTATAGATAGCACATACCTATGCTATGTGAGGTCAGACACAAATAAGTAACCTACTATTGGGCCCAGCCTCTAATAATCCAGAGCCATTGCCATGTTATCAGACTATTCTTTTATGAATCGCACATCAAGTGGCACCACTGAAACGTCCCAATGTCAGTGTTCTGTAATTGGTTGTTATCGATCACCAGTGTAATGCGTTAATTATTGTAGATCAGTATTACACTAGCAGGCAGCTAAAGTGTGTTACAGTTAAAATACAGATATGAGGAGGAAATCCTAAACAACACCCAGAATCCAAACCCCAGCTGATTCATAGTCATACGATTATGCAAGAATGCAATAAAGAGCAATAAATAACCTAACAATGAGGGTTATACTGTAGTGACCTTCTCCCGCCTTGCAAATAAATAAAACATTTATAACACATTACATGATACAATGACTTGTACATAACAAAATATTCCCATAATACATATGCCAGAATAACACCCATATTTTTTTATTCTTTATTTGTATGTATCCACAATGATACAATAGGCAAAATGTAATATGATGAGAACCATTAGGTAAAAACAGGCGTATGATATACAGCAAGTCCAGAAATACAAAATATAGGAGTGGGGGGGGGGAGTTTGGCACAAAATAATGGAATTGTCTAGGGGAAATGAAATGAAGATGGCATGGCCGACCGCACCTAGGTCTGGGCCTCTTAAATTAGTCTGGGATACCAGGGGCAGCAGCCGGTTACACCATGGGGCCCAAACCTGATAGAATTTATGAGGTTAACCATGTACACTACGGCCTATATTTACTAAGCAGGGGGATTGAAAAGTGCGGATGTTGCCCATAGCAACCAATCAGTCAAGCTCGTAGTTGCATTTTACACACTGGAGAATGACAACTTGAATATGATTGGTTGCTATGGGCAACATCACAATTTTTCAATCTCTCTGCAATCTCCTTGCTTAGTAATTTTAGGCCTATATGTGATTTCCTTCATAGAGGCAATGTGCCAAACCTCCCGCGTCAATTCAGAGATCCCGGGGTCTAAGGGGTCCTTCCAATGCCTAGTTATTAGTGGCTGCAGACAAAATGTTGGAAATTAGTTTTTTATATGGGCCAGAGAGGCCTCCCGGTGGGCAGCCCAACAATAGTCCACGGCTCCTTCACCAACAGGACAACCAACATGCCGCTGAGTAGACAGAGAACCACATCCCAGAAAGGTATAATCGGACAATCGCACCACATGTTCCCTTCAACAGGCTGACGGGAACATCTGATGAAGTGAAGCAAAGTCAAAGCTGTTAAGGGAGGCCTGAGGGTTGATGGTTCGCAGGGAGTCGAGTTTTCCAGTCTCCTGAGCGCTGAAGTCGCAAACCCAAAATGAGCACTGGAGTAAGATTTTCGCGGGAAAAAAGCAAAAGGATTTCCTCAGATCGGCATCAAGGGAGAGATGGCGGAGGAATTTGAGAGGCGTGATGTAAGGTCGGGAGAGAACAAGTTCAGGTGGACGAGCAAGCTTGCTCATACATATAGAGCAGACAAATCTAACCATGAGGCAGAAGAAGTGAAAGTATAGGAGAAGGAAATTTGGCCTGCCAGATAGTAGAGTTTGACATCCGGTAGCCCTCTGCCCCCAGTCGAGAACAGTTGTTTGAGAATAGCAGCAGACTGTGGCCTATGATGCCAGGTGAACACCCTCTCCCTAACATTGACACATTCACATGGAGGTCACATGAGTTAGCTGTAAAAAACAAAACAGGAGGATTAATAACCCCCTGCTATTTTATGATCTTGCACTGCAAGCTGCTTGGGGTGCATTGTATATTATGATGTATCTGGTGTATGATCTTATCACTAATACCCCTGTGTGTGAAAGTGTGTGAAACCTTTTATCCAAGGTGTAGGTGTACTAAAAGCCTGCAAGCCCCCAATAAACACTCATCCTCCTATCTGCCATGCAGTCACGCATAGTTTATCTGATACCAAAGTTACTGTGGGTGAACGGGGGGGAGGTTGAAACTGTGCCCATGAATAAACTGCATATATGTTACTCCAGCATAACCCAGGTTGAAGGTCCAAATTTCTGGAGGCCAAGGCAATTGATACCCAGGGTTTGTCGAACTCTCCTCTACCTAAGCCCTTAGGAGAACTCACTCATGACTAATGTGCTGCACCCTCGGACCATTCTCTAAACAATTTCTGGTCACTATGGTGATGTGATAGATATATATATATATATATACATATAAAATATACATGAAAAACATGTAGTCCTGTATCCAAGTTCGATGATGATTATAACTGTTATAAAGGACCAAGTATTACACCATATATATTGTGTGGATTTAGAAAGTGAACATCATCTAACACCTAGTTATCAGCAGTTTGCACATTCGTTACACCCACTCATGTAAAACCGGCTTCCAATTATCACAGTGGGTTAATTATTTGCAACGTGAGGAATAGTTCAAAAGCTTCACGGCTGCGCGTATTAAATAGCAACATTATTCCTTGGACCCATTAGTGCCAAATATAGACATGTAATGCTCTGCGGTTAATCCCTAGGCACACACAGTGGCATTTATACTTCTGTTTCCTGTCCAATAATCATTCCGCCAGTAAACCCACACAGCTTTTCTTTTCTTGAATTCTGCTTGTTCTTAGTTATCCTCCTACAGATCATTATCTTGTGTGCAGTACCTCTGTGGATGGCATGACAATAATGGCTGGCATCGCATCAAAGCGCTCGCTGTTACCTTATGCCATGGCAGAGGGGGAGGAGGAAGGGAAGCTTTTCACAGAACAGTCACAGAAGAGATACAAGTACAAAATGTTTTCATATAAAATATTAAATAGCACAGTGCATCCAAAATACATACACACATACTAAAAGCCACGCAGACATATACAGCAAGAGTAATGATACACTGCATGCATATAAGACAGCAATTGTGCTGTACATAGAAGCCCATGTCCATGCTGTCTCAATGTGGATACTGTGTGGTTATTAATAATAATAATAATAATAATATATATTATAATGATGTATACATTCTAGCATTACATGACAAACTACATGACATTACCACACAGGACCACTAGATGGCAAAACATGTCCAAATGAATGGCGGCAATAGAAATAACTGTACAGTCTCATTTACAGTAGGAAGGAATTTTGTGGCCTGAATATAAGGGAAATATTACAGCGACAAAATTGCATCCTTATGTGCGTTATTTAATGCACTGAAAATACGTGGCCAGATCAACAGTGGCTATGCAAGTACCATACCTCCCGACCGATCCAATTCAGCTGGACAGTCTGAGTGACTGTCCTGCTGTCCCACCATTTCCCTGATCACTGCACAAAAGGGTCAGGAGTGGGCAAAACCATGCTGAATTGCAGGGGGGGGGGGGGTAAAATGAATTAATTGCAAACAGTATTACAGGTGAGAGATGATGTTTCCAGTCCAAGTGTAATAACAGTGTAACAGTAACGCTGGTCAGTATCTGTGTGCAACATGCAACAATAAAGTATTCTCCCTGCATGCACACACTGACATTCATTTTACCCCCTTACCCCCTCCTGCAATTCTACATGGTTTTACCCACTCTTGAAAAATCTTATGATTACAGTTTATCTTAACGTGTATGGCCAGCTTAAGTCGTGAGTAAGTCAATAGTGCCTAAAGTCTGAATGGAGTCCAGAGTTAGCAGCAATAGCCAAATCAGGAGTAAGTTTGTTGTTTGACAAACCTTACAATGAATCTAATGAATTCTTTAGATGTTGAGAAATGATTACACCTTTGGCACAAAGCACAAAAACCTTATTGTTAAACAGCGTTTTACAGTCACACTATCACACACATCCTGCAAATTCTAATTATGTCAGCTGATTTTATTCATCTGCTCATGAAGTGTAACAGGGCACACTCAAATTGCACATTTGGGTCTGAATTTACTAAATTGCAGGATTGAAAAAGTGGGGATGTTGTTCATAGCAACCAATCAGATTCCAGTTCACATTCTCCAGTATGTAAAATGAAACTGAGAGCTTGAATCTGTAGCCATTACTACAGCCTTCAAAATAGAACAGACACTGGTGGTAGAACCACTGACCTATATTGTTGCTTAGGTTTCCAGCTGTTCTATAGCTGTAGTGGCACATGAGCAATGCACACTAACTGGTCAAAATCATACCTCCTAACTGTCCCGCTTTCAGCGGGACAGTCCCGCTTTTGGGGGACTGTCCTGCTGTCCCTCCCGACTCGGTGTTTGTCCCGCTAAGGGGACAAACTTTTTTTTCAATGTGATGCCGCGGGTCACGGCAGCAAAAAAGGGGTGGGGCTTGGGCGGGGAGGGCGGAGTCTGGCCGTGCCCGGGGCGGAGTCGGCCGGGTACGGGGCGGAGTCGGCCGGGTACGGGGGCGGGGCTTATTTGTCCCGCGGCTCGAACCTCCAAAGTTGGGAGGTATGCAAAATGATTCACATAATAATATGTGAAAATAAGAGAATACATTTCCAGTGTAGTCCAGTGCCAACATTAATAAGCATGGGGGGGGGCAATGTCATGGTTTGGGTATGTTCTGATTGGTTGCCATGGGCAACATCTCCACTTTCCAATCTCACTGCAAACTCACGGCTTAGTAAATATACCCCTTAGTCGGAATCGACCGAATAATGGACAAAAGGGTTATAACAACATATGCGTCATGTGATACACTCATTTGCTACTGGTTATCAATAATAAGAGGAACCACTTTCATGTATTTGCTTCATTTTATCTACATCTCTATCAATATTATGTGTGGATCAGACGCAGGCTGTAAGGCAGAAACCCTGGATCAAACAATGTATTGTCCACACTTGCAAAATATCATTTCAAACACGTTATTATGTATTTGGAACAGTATTTGTTTGTATAAACTGTAGCGTGTCCCCAGTATTACACTATATAGACTATGTGGATTTTGTTCTCTGTTCAGATCCTCAGGTCACCCTCTACTTTGAAATCCTGGTCCTGTATTGCGGCAGCCTGATCTTTCACCTGCAATGCACAGAATATCTGACTGTAGATAAAACCTGTCTGCTGGATTCCCCAATTACCTTTTGCACAGTCACCTCATCGTGAAAAGTGATGTTGCACAAAAAAGTTAAAACATCTTTTGTTTTTTTTTTTAAAAGATCCTTCCAAAGGTGACACTACGCTATTGAGCAAAACCTTTTATGGGAAACTCTAATGCAACAGGTCAGGAGGGGAAGCCAGTTGGTCTTTATTTAATATAGAATTATAAAGCCAACACCATATGAAGGTATATGTATTTGAATAACATGTCATTACAGTCCCTGTCGGTGTAGTATGGTCAAGTGTCTGAATATTTTTGTCCATAGTGTATTTCTATATCCCTCTATTATTATAACTCACTATATATCCAAATATCTCTCTCTTAAAAACTGCAAGCCTCTTCATACTTCTGTCCCTCATTATATGCCACTTACCTCTCGAGGGTATTATGTCTGACTTTCAAAAAGGTCTCTACTATTTAATGCTAACATGCTGAGGACATACTGTCTATACTCGAGTATAAGCTTCATTTTTCAGCAAATTTTTTTGTGGTGAAATTGCCCCCTCGGTTTATACTCGAGTCATTGTCCTGGATGATGCAGGGATGCGAGTAGCTGCTGGGTCTGCGTTAAAGATATCAGTCCACATAGCAAATTTGGCTTGCAGGGCTTATGTCTCCTGTTGTGTGTTCCTCTCTGTCCCCAGACACCAGAGCTGAACACATTGTTCAGACCTAGGATGGAGCTAAGGTAAAGGAGGGGGAGAGCATGACACTGGCATGTAGCATACCCCTCACCCACCACACTGAGCCCACAGAGCTGGCACAGGCATGATAGTGTGCTGTATGGGTTACAGCATGGCACAGGAGCTTTATATTGCTATATATTAACACTGTACATGTCGGAAACACGGGTACAATAGAGACATATAGGGAAGGATCTATAGGAGCTGAGACCAGAGACAATGCAATCCTATGGGGGTAATGATCACTCCGTGACATGAGCCTTTCACAGGGGTGACAGACAGACATACTGGGGGGGCATATACTCCTTGGCCTAAATTTACTAAACACATACCTCCCAACATACCGGACTCTGAGGTCGGGACACATTCCCCGCCCTGGATCACCCCGACTCGCCCTACTCCGTCTCCGCCCCTTTTCAATGGCGCAGGTTGTGGCAAATATAAAAAGTAAAGGCAAGATAAGGTTTGTCCCCATAGCGGGACAAACCAGGAGGCGGGAGGGACAGCGGTATAGTCCCACAAAAGCATATGTAAACAGGTATATAGCAGGGAGACTGAAAAGTGGGGATGTTGCCCATAGCAACCAACGCCCACTTTCCAATGTCCCAGCAATCTCCCTGCTTAGTAAATTTAGGCCAGGGTCTTCGCTGTCCCTGCACTCTAGTGCTGTCTCTATATATTATAATAGTTCCTGAAATACTTTTCAAGCTTTAAACACTCCCTGAATGAGGCTGCATATTGTCCAGCTTGGCTCACTGCAGAACTACAAGGAAACACTCCAGCGCCCATCTTTGTTCAGGGCTTCCTGACCTCACCGCGAGGGGCGCTCTTGGAACGCATTGTTGGTGACAGGGGGCGCTCTGGCTGACTGCTGTCGCTTCTCGCTGGTTAATATGGCGGCGGCCTGGGCTGCGGCGGAGGCGCGGAGCCAGAGCCCGTGAATCCGGCACGTAAGAGCCGCAGCCCGGCTGTAAACGTTTAGGAGAGCCCGCTTGAGAGGCCGGCAAACGGGTGAAGCGGGGCTGCCTGGTGTCGGGGGGAGACCGGGATTTAAATCTATAGGCCGCGGAAGGGATGTAACCGGCTTGCCTCGGGCCATCCCTGTGGCGGCGGGGAAGCAGCTAAGGAGAGGCCGGGGATGGGCCAGCAAGTGGGCCGCGTTGGAGGTGAAACACCTGGTGGGCCGCCACCACACCGAGGGAGCCGGAACACCGGGGCGAAGCTCAGCAACCATCCCGGGGCTGGAGGAGCTGGAGTCGGGAGTCGTAGAAGAGAAACAACCGGGAGGAATAACCCTGAGGCCGGGTTTAACATCTTTACCCAGCATGGTAATGTATAACGTACAATATATATACATACACAGTAATGTATAATGTCCTATATATATAAATACATATACACAGTAATGTATAACGTCCAATAATATATATGTATATATATATATATATATATAACGTCCACTCCTATTTATCCAATGTATACACTCCCAGTAATATAGAACATTCAATATCCAAACACCCTGTAATGTGTAACTTCCACTCCGATATGTGTAATGTTTGTGTATATATATATATATATATATATATATATATATATATATATATACATACACACAAACACATCACACACACACCTAGTAATGTGTAACGTCCACTCCTATATGTGTAGTGTGTGTGTGTATATATATATATATATATATATATACATATATATATACACACACCTAGTAATGTGTAACGTCCACTCCTATATATTTTATATTCCTATGTATTCCCCTGGGAATTTGTAACATATGTCTGACAGTATGTACACAATACATTATGTGTATATAACACTGTGTATATTATTTATTACCAGATTCATATATAGTGTCCTCATATTATGTATCATAGCATCGGTGCTGTCCACTGAGCCATCTGTGCTGCCCATAAATATATATTGGATTCCACTAAGATCTCTGTATATTGTTTTACAGCATCCTGTGTATGTGTGTATAATCTATCAGGGTTGCCATCTCTCCCGGGCATGGTCGGGAGACTCCTTAATTTCAGACAATTCTCCCGGTAGCGGGAGGGAGAAACTAAAAGATGGCAACCCAGATAGATGGGCAGATAGCAGTGGGATGGGTGGACGGGTGAGAGATGGGCACATACACACATGTAGTTCCCCATTATACATGAGGGAGGGTCTGTACACCATTCATTCCTGAACATACTATTGTAGTTTACTGACTCTTCCCCGGAAGAATGGGTACATCTGGTTTTCATAGCGGCTTGTCATAAAAACTACACTACAAAGCCTCGGAGGTGGAGGAGTTCTGGGGGTTTTTCATATCCTCGTTGGCAGCTGCCACTTCCTATGTTTATACGCTGGGCTTTATATGTTGTGATGGTAAAGGTTATCTGGACCATTGTGTTTTAGTTCTCTAACCTCAGTAAAACTGAGGTAAATAACGTATATGTGAGAGTCATTGGAGGAGTGAGTGGTGCAGGAAATAGGTAATATTACAGTATATTGGAACCTGCATTGTTCTCTATGGTGTTAGTGGGATTCATTAAGCAGAGCGACACTTATCTGCTCGCTGCTTCTCCTCTGAAGGATTTGCCATCAATAGATAGGTATCTTTTACACTTCATCTGCTCCCTGGCAATGGTCATACATGCAGCATCCAGCCCAACCTCCTCTGTACATGAAGGGAGACACCAGACGCTGTGTCTGCAGTATTGTGCTGCGATCATGAAGGAAAGAAGACAGATCATTGCCTTGGATTGCATTGCAGGTATGGTTCATCATATACTGGGAATCCATGACTGTCATTTATCCTATGGAGCTTCACAGAACCCGATGTTACCACCACTGCTTCCATAGCACAACTCGAGCCAACCTTTAGCCTGTTATTCATTCATATGTTTATGTTTTCCTGTATTTATCAAGTACAGTGCAGGGAGCAAGTTGTACATGTGTGTGTATGTGTGTATTCATTGCAGCCATATCCAAGACCTCTCACGGTTCATTCATTTACTCATCATTATGGATTGCTTTATGCAAAATTGTCCTAATGAGTAATATGCACTCAAGTCAGCCATATAATTCAGTATGAATATCCCTTAAGTGCTTGTAAATACAGAATCCATTATAATAGTTTGTTTATTGTCGTTAAGTAGCTGTGCTTATGTTATTTTTATACGTGATATTTTATACTGGACTTGTTATTGTTATTTATATAGAACTATGTTTTGGAAGGTTAGGGATGATAGACATTGTACATATTGAAGGAATGTCGTTATTTCCACCAACCGTAATATTTGTGTGTTTTGGATAATGTTTACATTGTATACGTGCTGTCTTATTTCTGATTTAATGACCCATTAAAGGTCACAAGTTTCCTTAGAGACTGTTATGTGAAATGAAGACGAGAGCCAAAAACTCCCATCTCTTCTATGTTAAGGACATGGGAGTAATATGCAGTGTTCTCCCCAGAGGCTTTTATCGGGGGCTCCACCCGGCTGTTGTGGAGTAGTACCCGGGTGCCAGGTGGGGCTTATAGAAGGTATAGGAAAAGGGGTAGAAAAAGATTCACTGGTGACACACAGGGGAAGGGAATGGAGGACTGAATGGGAGTATATACAATAAACTCAAATTGCGATCATAAGCCCTTCCGGGTACTTATTCATGCCACCCCCCTGGCAAACATTTCTGAGGAGAGCACTGAATATGGCTATTACATGTTGACATCGTTTACTAGGTCTTGCTGAGTTAGAAATACTNGGTTTCTTTTACATTGTGACAACATAAAAGCCATAATGCCGGATGTCCAGCTTTATTCACTATAATATGTACTTTATTCTCATGTTATAGTAACAATTTCTGGTTTGGTGATGCGTTATTCTTTGGGGGAAATTCAGAAATGCAGCCACGGCACCCATCTGCCTCCGGTGTCTAATTGGCAGAGAATATTCTTAAAGCTAAATGATTACAATACCGTGGCGTCCATCTGTGGGTGTCTTTTCAAGCATTAAAATACCTAAGTGGAATTGTGGTTTGTGTTGTTGCATCTCTCTATAGGTTACAAAGTGTTGTGAGATCAGAGCCTGCAATTATTAGCATTATTATTATTAGACCCTTTATTGTGCTTCTGCATTACTGAGAAGAAAAAAACCGCAAACGCTTCAATCACAGGATTGATGCACTTCCTACGACATTGTTTCAAACTTCACCAGGAAACGTGTTGAGAAACAGAAAACATTATCTATGGCAAATGTCTGCNGAGTGATTTCACATGCTTTCACTATGGATCATCCACACACAGTCATAGGTTTTGTTACTGTTGTCGATTTAAGTTTTTTGCTATTTGTCGTAGTTATAGATTCAGTTTACTGTTATCATATACAATAGTATGAGTAGTGTTTTATATTTGCTACCAAGCTAGATATGCTAATTGAAAATATAATAAAGGTCCCTATAGGATCCTTTGAGTCAAAGGTTAAATGTCTGATAACTGCATCTGCCTCATTCTTTTAATGTACGTGCTGCAGATCTTTATAGTATATATAAGGAATTGTTCATTATTATCGGCAACCTCTGGGGAGCAGTTATCCATCAACGTATTTCATGGTTCAGTATACTGTGTTGGCCATGAATTCAAATATGCGATGGGGAATATATTGTTGATCAAGGGGAGCAGCGGCCTTGTAAAGTTGAAGACCTGGTGAACTATTGAAACAGACAAACCAAGGCACACACAAACACACACACATATATATATATATATATATATATATATATATATATATATATATTGTTTTTTGGGATGTGTGAGGAAACCCATGCTGACACAGGCAGAACATACATTTTAGGCAGTTTAGTGTGTTATTGTTCGTATTATATAACCTCTAAATAATCTGCTATTAGCATTTTTTGCACGGAGGTCCAGGTTTTTGAGCACTGCTCATTTCTCATGCAATTCATTTGGCTTGTGCACTCTTTCCCAGAATGTTGCATACTCTGAGTTTCGTGATAATCCATTGCAACCCTTCAGAAAGCATTAAGACTATCTAGACCTAATGCACGAGCAACAGAGAGTCTGGCTAGAGCATGTTCCTTCTTAGGGAGTCTATATAATGGGAATTCTTTCTTTCTACATAACCATCCAAACATCTGTATGTCCGGGAAATTTTTGCACTCTTGAATATTTAAAGTAACCCGTGGCTGCCGGATTTCACGTCTCTCTATCTAGCCCATTGAAGAAATGAGGTTTCAGAGAGTAATCACAGGAGGGTGAGGATGGCACCAAATGGGTGCAGCATGTAGTAAGCGGGTGCATTCTTGTTGAGCATCTTTTTGTTTTGTTGGGAAAGTATCGCTATTACTTTTTGTTTCTGTTTTATAGATGTTTTTTACTATTGGTCTATTTTGCTGCAAGTCGTACGAGTAATGTGATATATTTATTAGCAAGCGAAACTTAATTTGCTGAAAGGATAGGGTAGCATATTATCCGTGCCTGCTGACATGGTTGTCAGTGTGTAAAATGTAGCCAGGGTTGCTATTACAGCCCAGGGGGAGGCAGCAGACCTTAGATGTAATTTGGAATAAAATATTGCCTGTAGGAAATTCTGTGTAGAGAATATGTAGAAAGATGACTCATGTTCTACGTCGGGAGCCCCAGAAGGTCTGCGCTTGGACTAAATGAAAGAGATCTGTTGACTGTGTAACACCCAGATTGTTCTATATAGTTGCAGTCTTGTTATGCGTTGTAAACATTGATGTTCAGAAATCCCTGGAATCCAGCCATTGCGCGGTTATTGGCAGGACATGTCTCGCACTGTTACATGGATGTGTCATTTCTTTCTCATCCAACTTGGGGCGTTTTTGGTTTTTATATTGGATTGGTTCATACTCCATTTCTCTAACTCGTTCTTGTGACCTGTACAGGGTAGACGCTACGTACATTATTTTAACATGGTAACCTAAGAATATTTGTTTAGACTTGGAAGTTATAGATTTTCAAATCTAGGTTGTTAGGTAGATGTGGTGCACAACAAGATGACGACTGCACCCAAAGAAGCCTTGTTTACAAAATGACTTTGGCGACTCCCGATGGATGAGTATTCCGAACCCCAAATCTTTTCTTAATCTCATTCCTCCCTTTCTCCCAGCCTAATGCCAACCTTCCTTCTACCCGCTTCCTAAACCTAGACCTAACCTCCAGCTTCTACGCTCCAGCCCCACCCTGCTGCCTAACCCTAATATTTCCCTTCTATGCTCAGTCCCCTCCCTGCTGCCTAACCTTAACCTTCCCTTTCTGCATTCCACCCCCCTTTCTGCCTAACCTTCCCATTCTACACTCCATCCCCACCCTTCTACCTAACCTTCCCTTTCTGCATTCCATACCCCTTTCTGCCTAACCATAACCTTCCCCATCTACACTCCAGCCCCACCCTTCTA
>JABWIB010002276.1:45936-69824 GCA_016617825.1 Platyplectrum ornatum | reverse complement strand
TAAATTTTTCCTATTTCCTAAATAGACTCTTGCGTGAATGTGTTTGTATAATATATATCTATATCTATTATGTTGACCAAATCCAGACTTATTATCATTATATGTGGTGAAAATGAAACCTGGGTAAAACCATTTTAAAATGCAGGAGAGTTATATTGTATCTGGTGAAAGCTGTATTAGAGTTGAGAAATTATGTTTCCAAGTGTAATAACAGTGTAACAGTAACGCTGGTCAGCATCTGTGTGCAGTAAACAAGAGTAAAGTATTCTCCCTGCATGCAAACACTGACATTCATTTTACCCCCCCCTGTAATTCAACATGGTTTTACCCAGGTGTAACTCTCTCCTCCTGGATCTGGTGTAATGTGCTGTATATTGCATTGTGTGTCTTCCTCTCTCTCATTATCTCATGGGTGGGAAGATATAATGCGTTGCTGGGTATCACCTAATGCTATAAAGGTTTCCGCACATGAATAAGATGATATATAGTCCCAGTGCTTTCTCTCCAGCAATACATTCATTGCACACCTATACATTGAATGCAGTGTGTTTGGTGTATGTTAATATAGTGGATTTGAGTTACCTCTTTAGCAGATCTCATGAGGGCCACGTGATGTGACTATTTTGGTGGGCAGCATGCTGCAGCGCTAGACACATCCGTGGAATGGTCTGGCTGCTTTATACGCTGCTGGTCTTGATTATTTTGAATAGGTGACACAAGTCCTGTGTATAATTAGAGCGTCGCAGGGTGATGTCATGGTGGTAATAACGCTGTCTAGTGGTCACGCAAGGAGTCTGGAAGCCTGGCCTCTTGTTTTCTGGCTTTCTATGGAACTTATTTTTATCATGCTGTCAGACGCTGGCTCCTTCAGCGTCTGTTTGTCTGCCTGACAGCATGGTGGCATCCAGATTTCTGGCAGGGGTTACTTGGGTAGGGGGGATTCCCTAAATTACAGGACCCTGAAGTCACTAGAGCTGGGGAATTAATGGCACTTACACTGTTGTGTTCAAGAGAATGGGTTCTACTGTGTAAGTAATTTAAAGTATTGAGGTAATGTCTAACTCAAACCAATACATAACGGTACTAACAAAACAGCAGAAACAATGTATCCTGGAATGGCAGGGGAGGTAAAATATATGTTAACCTGGCCATACACTATAAGATAAATAGTTCCAATCAAAATATTTTTTCAAGAGTGGGTAAAACCATGTTGAATTGCAGGGAAGGCAAATTAAATTAGTTGCAATCAGTATTACAGGTGAGAGATGATGTTTCCAGCACAAGTGTAATAACAGTGTAACAGTAACGCTGGTCAGTATCTGTGTGCAACATGCACCAATAAAGTATTCTCCCTGCATGCAAACACTGACATTCATTTTACCTCCCCTGCAAATCTACATGGTTTTGCCCACTCTTGACCAAAGCTGGTCGAACAATTTATTGCATAGTATATGGCCAGCTTAAGGCGAAAAAAAAATCAGCACTCCTGAATTTTAAATAGTTGGGTCCAAACATCCTAATAACAGGACCGTTCATTACTTTACCTTAATAAACATGGTGAAACCCAACCAACACGGGAGGAATCTGAGGCTGTGTTACGTATTGGATAGGAGAGAGAATGACACTGCAAAGACAACAGTGATTCCTTTCCTGCAACTGTTTATCAATATAATATGCCTCTTCTGTAAAAGACTTCTATATACCATTTAAAGCAAAAATAAGATACATGTGTTTCCCACTAGTGCTCTCTTCACCTTCGTTACTTACGTGCTGCATTTCATGTTTGCTGGTTCCTTGTGTTGCAATGGATTACCGGGTAATGTCGCTGAGTTTCTGAATAAAATATATAGAGCAAGTAATGGCTTATAGCGTAGCTGTAGAAACCATATTGCTACAACGTTGAAGAAATAAAGAAACCGCTGGAGGTTTCTCCTTTCATTTATTATGTAACTTTTATATAGCTATAAAATATCCATGGTACAGGATGTACTCTGACACTGCTTTTGTTGGCCGGGGCGGATCAAATGTTAAGGCCTCAGGCCTATGCATCGTCTGACTTGTAACGCTTTGTTATTGCTAATTGCATAGTCTGCTGCTTCTCATTACACATATACAGTATGCGTACATGTAATATGGGAGAGGAGTTGATTCTGATCTCCGACCTGCGTCAGACTTGGTGTCACGTAATTTCTTTTCCTGAAACCATGGTTGTGTGTATATACAGTATGTATATATATGTGTGTGTGTAATAAACGTACTAATGGATGCCTTATAAAAGTGTTACAAGCTTTAACAAACGTCTGATCAGCAAACAAGCTGAAGCCACAGATCAGCACCTTTTTAATACACATTGTTATTAAACTATTGTTACGGCTGATTTGGTTAATAAGGAGTCCTTCGTTATGAAGACATTATATATGAATGCATTGGTAACATCCTTGCATTTAAAGATTATTTCTTTGTATTTCCCCTCTTTATCTATCCTGACACCAGGGAGAAGGTCTCCTCTATGAATGAGCAGCATTGGGGAGAATGGTGCAGGGAACGCTCCTGTACATGGTAGACGCCAGCAGTAGCCTCTAAGGAAGCCGAGTTCCTGTGCTTTGCTATTACAGAACAGTTATCAGTTTCCCCTTTGATTCCCATTAACCCTTTGTGTGTGTGACTGTGCTGCACAGTGCTGGGGTCCCCAGGGCGGATTTGCAGCATGAAGTCACATCTCTCCGGACGTGTGTTTAGCAGCCTATAGTGTCTGAAATGTTACTTCCTCCTCTACCGAGAGCTTTCTTCTTCTGTTAAAACAACAGAGATCAACAGCGCCCTGGGGAGTAAGGAGAACAAATGGCGTGGTGCGTCCTATGGCGTGGTGCGTCCTATGGCGTGGTGCGTCCTATGGCGTGGTGCGTCCTATGGCGTGGTGCGTCCTATGGCGTGGTGCCTCCTATGGCGTGGTGCCTCCTATGGCGTGGTGCCTCCTATGGCGTGGTGCCTCCTATGGCGTGGTGCCTCCTATGGCGNCCTAACCTTCCCTTTCTGCATTCCATACCCCTTTCTGCCTAACCGTAACCTTCCCTTTCTACACTCCAGCCCCCCACCCTGCTGCCTAACCCTTACCTTCCTCTTCTCTGATGTCTTTGTCAGAGCTTTCACTGTTATGAATGGCCGTTCACTCGTGAAAATGATTGTCTATTTAGACTGAATTTCAAAATGGATGCAGATGATATTTAGTTGTCGGCTATGTCTATTTAGAAAGAGGGACTTTGCTTCTCCTTTTAGGTACAGTCAATGTAGAGGTGTTTATTAAAGTCCATCTATCTGTAAAATATATAGCTGTGTATAAAACATGGTTGTAATATTGCTGGACCATTCACACCTGTCCTGTGTTTAAATGGTCCAGGCATTAAGTCCATTTGTGCTGCATATTTTGAAGCCAGTGGCTAGCGACGATCAGATGTGAGGCATGCAGTCTATCTAGAAAAATGAACAAAATATGTTTTCAGAGATGCAAATACAAGGTGGGGTCTGGAATTTTTAAGTGGCTACAGCTGAAGTGCTCAGTTTATTGACCTACTTACAGCACCCGGCATATTTCCTCCTGCACTGATAACACTTCTCCAGTCCCATACCTGTAACCCCGGTACAGGACGCGGTAATCTCGCCCATCGTGCCTCACAGACTGGTAACCATACAGCAGGAGGAGGTCAGTAATGCTCAGCCGTTTCCCTTAGTGACTGACGGGCTGCAAGCTGCGCCGGTGCCTGCAATGCAGAACTCTTTAGGAAACGGTTAGTTTGCATTTAAGCTCTTCCAGATAGAAATAGAAACTCTCTTTATTCTTTCCAGGGTGTATTTATATTTATATTACGTCTTCTGAACTAAAAGATTGAGAATAATCCTATACAGGAAGAGCAACAATACATAACTAAACAAGGAACCATATCGGCGTCTTCGTATGAATGTATTCTATGTAACATTCAGCTGTAACTGTGTCAGACTTCAAACAAAAGTGAATGAAATAAAACTGGGAGCTCCAGGAGAAATATCATTGAGGCCCAGAGTGTTCAATGTGATCAAAGAGACCACCTGGTGTAAAGGTTATACATGCTGTATAGAGGGAGGTCAGGGCAATGGGAGCCTGTAATCAGACACTCCAATGAGGCAAACCCCAAATCATGCACCCAGAAGCTGAACCTGCAGACGTCTTACAAGTTAATGTCTAGGGGACTTCCTATGGGACTGGGTCTGCCATGTTTACAATGCAAAATACATTTCTATATGATGAGAAAAAAACCATCAATCATTTCCAGGGCTGTAGGTGAAAATGCCCTTTTTGGTCCTGCACGGATGTTTCCCCATAGCAACACATGGGATTAAAGCTCTCGCTTCCCTATTATTAGTATTAGAGAATGTCAACTAGAATCTGATTAGTTGCTAAAGGCAACATCTCCACTTTCCTATTTCCGAAGTTTAGAAAATCTAGCCCTTGGATTTGATATTAAACAGTGCATCTCTCTCTGTAATAGATCCCAGATTACTGTGCAATGTATGCCACGAAGCACTGCACCCGGTAACTGCTCCGTTCAGTTGTGACAGATCATGTTGGGTTGGGTGCTGGGTATAATAAAGATCTCATTGGTTATCCGGTATTATGTAGCCCCCTTATGATGTCCATAGCTTTTGGAATTTTATTTTAGGAGCATGGTATAGCTTATGACCAGAAATACTTACGTCCACTTAAATATTGGTATTCTAGCCAGAATCCTATACACTACACAAGATATAGGGCCAGGTCCAGGGAGAATACTTTATTTTTGCATTTTGCAAAGTTTTGACCAGCGTTACTGTTATTAGACTTTGCCTAGGAAACATCACAACGTTGCAACTCATTAAATTAACCTCCCCTGCAATTCAACATGGTTTTGCCCACTTCACACTAGTAAGTCTAATAGTACGGAAGTCGGATCCAGTCCATAGAGTGTAAGCATGTCCATGTAAAATGAAACACGTATTGATAACTATGGGAGTGTGTATTTAAATTCTAATTTAGTATTTACTAATGGGCCGCTTAGGAATATGATTGTCTATCGCTGAGCACGTCTCTCTTTGGGGGTAAACCTGTGTCTCAGATGTCTTTATTATGTTCAAGTCTTCTATTTGTTTCCTTTATTGTGCTTGTGGGTGCTCCATACTGCTTTCATGCTGAATATTGATTTATTCTTGCTAGCAGAGAGAGCAGCGCTTTCATCCTTAACTTCCCCGGGGCGATTCCTACATGTTGCAAGACACTAAAACAAAACTGTTGTGGTGTATCTTGAAGCCGGGGTAATCGCTCCCTGTGTGTTAATGGAAACAATATTTCCTATATCTGTGTGTGATAATGCAGCCAGTGAAACAGATTATGCACAGAATTATATCATCTTTAACATTATGTTTTCCTTCTGCTTTGTTCTGTCATTACCTGCTTCCCATAGGCAGGATCATTTCCTAATGGCTCATGCTGCTACATTATATAACTTCATTAGAAGAAATTGTATCACTGTGTATTGCACAGTGTATTACCCGTTTACACTGCCACGAAAAAACCTGGTTTGCCTGAGATCCTGGGTGTGAGCGGTGCCACATTCAATTGCCTGGTATCTTTACCAGCCATTTGAACCCAGATAAAAAGAAGGGTTTTTACTGGCTCACTCGCAATGTGAATGGAAGAGGGAAAATATACCAACACCCGGCTTCAGTGTGCATGGGTGCTGCAGATTTTAAAAAGCTGGGTCAGCAGTGTGAATGCCGTATTACTTGTTTTATTGAGATCTTGGCTGTATAAATTCAAAAGCAAATCAATTTTGTGTTTTTATGTGTTTCATAACTCTGCTTTGGAGACTATCCCTATCATATGTTGTTATAATATTCATCATCTAACATTTTCTTCATTATGCCAGTTACGGTATTCTGGTATTTCTTTATCATTGATGTATTTTACTGTGTACAGTATAAACAATTTAATGCACTGGGTACCAATTCCTGAACTGCCACCACTGTAAGGGTAGTGTATGGGTGTAATCTGCAGTTAGTGGAATACTCGCACTCATGGCTGAATACAGCGGATGTATAATCACACAGTCAGTAGCTGTAATGGTCCAGCGACCGTATAGTTTTGTGCAATATATGAATTGCTTGTTACTTTACTAATGTTGGTCCATGATTATATTGGGGATATTGTGTTCATAATTGAGATTATACCAAGCAATAGTTTGCGATATTCCTATCTGTGATTCGCTTGTGACATGGCAGCCTGGAAAGGTGAATTGCAGTGTAATGTGAAGAATGAGTGTACAGGTGCCTCGGGTGTTTGATCTCACAATGTAATGTTACATAAGCACTGATTCCAATACTCTTCCACCACCACACCTTCCTAGGACACAGAAACCACTGCAGCATTATATACATTTCTAATAAAGCAGCCTGCCCTTGTGATGATCCGTATTCCCCATCACCAGGAGTAGCGCTGATCCATTGCTGGCTGATGTCCAGTCCTGTGTATAGCTCACACATTCCTTACGCTTCTGAAGCCGGATTCATCCCGTGCGTCTGACGACGCAATCTGTGCCATGAGAGCCGGCGGATACATACTACTTCACATACTTCTGGCATTGTTCATCAGCGTGGGGAGATGTGAGAATGCACTTTGTATTGTTAGGATTCCTTCACTTGTATTGATGCCAGTCCTTTATGAGCAATGCTGAGAGCACTGATGGTGCGGTGCCTGGGTCTGGTTTCTAATGGTAACCACCACAAAAGGGGCATTTACTGATTGCTAGGATCTGAATGCACCCACTTACTGTGCCAGGGCCCCAGTACTGATCTGGGTCTCTGAGTACTGGGTGCGTTACAGGCTGGGAGGTGGTCTGGACTGGGAAGCAGCTCTTCCGCATCGTGGCATTGTACTGTGAGGCTATGCTAAGTGTCCTCCCCTACCTATTCCCCATTTTACTTGAGGATGGTAGAGGTGTGCTGACGGCTTGCTGGGGTCTGGCATTGCATGCCCGCTGCCACTCAGAACGCTGACTGTTAGGAGAACACAGTATTTCTGTGCGGCATTGATAGATTTAGTGCGTGGTGTTCGTATATATCATCCGTTACTGCAGGGAAATTACCAATTAATACTCAGGAAATTACTCGATAAATAGTTTCCTAACAATCACAAGTGAGACCTGCAGCCCATGCACTGTTAGGGATCCCTGAGGATAGGGTTCAGAACCACTGGTGTAGACATCCACCATATATTTACTCTGGGCATTTATCATAGAGCAGAGAATCTCGGATTCAGTATCATTTAGTGTCTCAACCAATATCCAAAGGCTCCTTAAAGCTGGCCATACACTATGCAATAAATTGTTCCAATCGACCAGCTTTAGTCAAGAGTGTGTATAACCATGGTGAATTTCAGGGGAGGTAAATTTAATTAGTTGCAATCAGTATTACAGGTGAGAGATGATGTTTCCAGCACAAGTGTAATAACAGTGTAACAGTAACGCTGGTCAGTATCTGTGTGCAACATGCACCAATAAAGTATTCTCCCTGCNATTTATCTTATAGTGTGTGTCTAGCTTAAGTGTTTGCATGGGAGAGAATACTTTGCTTTTACATTTTGCACACAGCGTTTCTGTTACACTGTTATTAGACTTGGGCTAGGGAACATCTCTCAGCTCTAATACTGTTTGCAGCTAATGAAATTGCAATTTAACATGGTTTTGCCCACTCTTGAATAAGTTGTAAGTCAATAGTGTCTAAAGTCTAAATCTGCTCCTGTGATTGCAAACCAAACGCTTCAAGTTCAATCATTCCACGTGTCCATGTGCAAGAGTTGATGGCACAGATAAATAATCATTGCAATATGGGGGTTGTATTAAATGTGTATTCTGTGTTGGCTGCTAGTCATTACAATGGTATTGTAAAACAGCAATAGAGTAGTGGCTAGCATACACATGGCCTTATCTGGTCTAAGTCACTAAAATGACTGTGCAGTTACATGTGTGTCTCACTTGGGTAAATATTGCCATATCTCTATAGTAATTTACTTTTTATTTTGCTAAATACTTTTCCTTTTATGAGTCAAACACATTAGTTAAGGTGTGCTGTTTGCGTAGGGTAAGTGGTTACATCTCATAGCAGCAGATTGTGTAATATCGGGTTATGCAAGAAGATACTGCAGTAAATCAATGGGATCCTTATGGTGAGCTCACCCTATTCTCGCTTTCTTCCTAGAAGCTCTGCACCGGCCATACGGGAGTGACTCAGAGCCACAAGCTCTCAATGACGCCATCCGCTGGAGCTCCAAGGAGAACCTGCTGGGAGCCACGGAGAGCGACCCTAATCTCTTTCTCGCCCTCTACGACTTTGTGGCCAGCGGAGACAACACCCTGAGCATTACTAAAGGTATGTATGTACCAGAACATTAGACTCCATCATCTCTCAACTCTAATCCTCCCTTGCAATTCATCATGGTTGTGCCCACTCTAACGTTCTGCGGATTAGAGTTTAATAGAGTCTGGCTGTGCACCGGTATAACGACGTGTTTATTCTATTTCCCTGCAGGCGAGAAGCTGCGTGTCTTGTGCTACAACCAGAATGGTGAATGGTGTGAGGTGCTATCCAAGAACGGTCAGGGCTGGGTGCCCAGTAATTACATCACTCCTGTCAACAGCCTGGAGAAGCACTCGTGGTACCACGGCCCCGTGTCTCGCAGCGCAGCAGAATACCTCCTCAGCAGCCTCATCAACGGCAGCTTCCTAGTGCGGGAGAGCGAGAGCAGCCCAGGCCAGCTCTCCATCTCCCTGCGTTACGAGGGACGGGTCTACCACTACCGCATAAACACCGCCTCGGATGGCAAGGTGAGGCAGCTAGCGACTTGAAAGTGCCATGGTTCAATATATCTGATCTTGAATAAAATAGGAGAATATTCTCTGGTATTGCTGGTCCTGTAGGTGTCCTTCATGGTCATCTGTTCTTGTTACATGAGATCCATATAATATCAGCCTTTGTGCATCCTACAGTAGAGGTCACTCGAATGCTATGATGCATTGATTTATTTTGCTTTGTTTTGGTTGTCAGGTTTATGTCACCGCAGAGAGCCGGTTCACCACACTGGCCGAGCTGGTCCACCATCACTCCACCGTGGCCGATGGCCTGGTCACGATCTTACACTACCCGGCACCCAAGTGCAACAAGCCCACCGTCTACGGAGTGTCCCCCATCCATGATAAGTGGGAGATGGAGCGCACAGACATCACCATGAAGCACAAACTGGGAGGGGGGCAGTATGGAGAGGTGTATGTCGGGGTGTGGAAGAAATACAGCCTCACCGTCGCTGTAAAAACACTAAAGGTATTAACCCAAATGATAACTATGATGATGGGGTATATTTACTAAGCTGCGAGATTGCAGTGAGATTGAAAAGTGGGGATGTTGCCCATAGCAACCAATCAGATTCGAGTTCACATTCTCCAGTGTGTAAAATGAAATTGAGAGCTTGAATCTGATTGGTTGCTATGGGCAACATCCCCACTTCTCACTGCAATCTTGCTGCTTAGTAAATAGACCCCGATTTCTGTATTTTAAAGACCTTGATCCTTCTCTTATCTAGATAATAGTAATGTAGTTTCCTCTTCCTATTTTTGTTGAGATTTTGCTTGTAAACTTGGTAGCGGGGTGTTCCCTTTAATGTACAGATAGAGTGCAAGAGAAATATAATTGGTCCTATAAGCGTGTTTATTATGTGATCAGCACAAAAACCATGAGAGAACCATGTCCGTCTAATAACACAGCATTCTGTTCCTGGGCTCTAATATATCTCGTATTGGGCACTGATGCGACACTGATGTCTGTGCTTTACAGGAAGACACAATGGAGGTGGAGGAGTTTCTCAAGGAGGCTGCAGTAATGAAAGAAATCAAACATCCCAACTTGGTGCAACTATTAGGTGAGATTGGGCCAGTGCTGTGTTATATGTAGATGATATGTGCCTGTGGAAAGCCTTGCAGCCCTTGGGACCTGTGTTAACGTCTCCTGTCATTGTTCTGCCAGGAGTCTGTACACTGGAGCCCCCGTTTTACATCGTGACAGAATACATGCACTTTGGAAACCTGCTTGATTATCTCCGGGAGTGTAACCGGGAGGAAGTGACTGCTGTCGTCCTGCTTTACATGGCCACCCAGATCTCATCTGCCATGGAGTACCTGGAGAGGAAAAACTTTATCCACCGGTGAGATGAATGTCTCTTNCAGCTATTGCTCTCTTAGTATGGGGTACAGCAATATGATTTGATACCTTCCAGCGAGGGACTTAGTTGTGTACATTTCTGATATTCACATAGTAAACATTCTTGCCTTCGTTTAGGGATCTGGCTGCACGGAACTGCCTGGTGGGGGAAAACCATGTCGTAAAAGTTGCTGATTTTGGACTTTCTCGTCTCATGACGGGCGACACCTACACGGCTCATGCTGGGGCCAAGTTCCCCATCAAGTGGACCGCACCAGAAAGCCTGGCATACAACACCTTCTCCATTAAATCAGACGTCTGGGGTAAGAAACACTTAATACTTTTGGTTTTGTAACATGTAATCAAAGCGATGTTTATCATTTGATTTATGTACCTGTGAAACTAATGCTCTTGTCTGTTCTCCTCTCATCCAGCTTTTGGAGTCCTCCTATGGGAAATTGCAACCTATGGCATGTCTCCCTACCCCGGCATTGACCTGTCTCAAGTATATGACTTGCTCGAGAAAGGTTATCGCATGGAGCAGCCAGAAGGCTGCCCCCCAAAGGTCTATGAACTGATGAGAGCGTGTAAGTAAAGTCATTTCTTTATTTTGCTATGGGTCAAAAGGCGGAATTCAAGTATGACAAATCACCTTTCCACGGCTACTTGCCTGTCTAGTTCTGGATTCTGCATATTGGCAGCTTCTAATCATTGCAGACTCCTGACATGTTTTTGGTGTCATCTTCCATCTTTGTAGCACCTAAAAGTTTTTTTTGTCTGATGGGTATCATATTGAGGTAAGCAACATGCATCTAATAATTTCCCTTTCCCTTATTTCTGTGCGCTGCAGGCTGGCAGTGGAATCCCTCTGATAGACCGTCTTTCGCTGAGACACACCAAGCCTTTGAGACCATGTTCCATGATTCTAATATTAATGAAGGTAAGGATTCCAAATGCACAGACCATCCCAGCCAAACACCAGGTATACCTGAGTAAATGGGCCACCTCTGCTTAGTGCAATGTCAGTATGTTGTTTTAATAAAAAAAAATATATAATATAAATTTTATATAATTGGTTATTTCATTTAGAATACAGATTGGTTTGAGTGTAGTGATCTTTGTGCATTTAAAAGTAGTTGTTTAATGACTGAATTTTTTCTATTTCATTGTTTTTAGTCTTTTGGTAGCACAATGAGCCACAAGTGTTTCATACCATGTAGTTTTAATTTTAGACTTTGTTAGTGCATATGATTGTAGATAAAGATTTAGGACGTCATGTGTACCCTCTTGCTAGGTTCTCTAATTTAAACTACATTTTATCCGCTGGCAGAGGTCGCAGAAGAATTGGGGCGCACTGCAGCTTCCTCGACATCGGTTTCATGCCGCCTTCCCATGCTACCCTCCAAGTCTCGCACGTTGAAGAAGAAAGTGGAGAACAAGGAGAACATCGAGGGTACCGGGGATTCATCAGACAACTCGACCTCCAGCACTACACCAGGTAATGGGATGTGACGAGAGTCTAGATCACACGTTATTTGGGGGACGTGTAAGAGGTAGCGCTGAGGTTTCAGTCATAAAGCCATAGCATGTCTGTCTTCAATGTTACATTGAGCGTTGTATTTTATTTGGTATTATCTCACTTTTTTCTAGGAATACTTAGAGGGTCTCCTGTAGCAAGTGGCTCTCCTGCTCTTCCCCGCAAACAGAGGGATAAGTCTCCCAGCAGCCTCTTGGGCGATACAAAGGAGACGACATTTACACGGGACCGTAAAGGAGGATTCTTCAGTTCCTTCATGAAGAAAAAGAGTGCTCCACAGCCCCCGAAACGCAGCAGCTCCTTCCGTGAAATGGAGAACCAGCCCCACAAAAGACCAGAGCTCACCGGGGAGCTTACTTCCTTCCAGCCGCTTGATGGTTTAGACACTCCAGCTTCTCCTGGCTCTCACAAGTGCTATGGAGGAGTTCCACCACGTAATTTTCCAGAGGAAGCCACAGCGGGTGTCGGAGGTGGTTGGACTGGGATCTCTGGCTTCTTCACTCCTCGTCTCATCAAAAAGACACTTGGATTGAGGACAGGAAAATCCGGGAGCAATGATGAGCAATCCAAACCTTTTCCTAGGTCAAATTCCACGTCTTCTATGACTCCTGTAGTTTCTGAGCAGGACAGAATATCCATGACACTGCCCAGAAACAGCCATCGGACTAAGGTCCAGCTGGACCGTGCTGGCTCGGTGTCCTCGCAGCCTGATGAGAGCCAGCAGGATATTCCAAGGACTGCATTGGATATAGGTCCCCCACAACCAAACAGGGAAAGAGTAAAGCCTAAAATGCTTCCACGAACTGGGGGTAGTGAACGTAACGGGGGTTTGAGAACAGGTGCAGACGAGAGGTCCTCACCCGGTAAACACACAGGAGGCGCCTCGTCCTCTTTCCCAGCCGCCGCTCACAACCACAAAGTGCCGGTTCTCATCTCTCCCTCGCCAAGGAACGCGTCCGCCGATGTCCAACTGGTCGGCATGGATTCTTTAGGTCACACCTTCAAATTGCTTCAGGAACACGTGGCACCAGCCGGCTCGGAGAAAGACCGCCCTTCCCATCGCAGGATGAAACCAAAATGCGCTCCCCCTCCTCCTCCTAACTTGAGGTTTCTCCAGCAGCCTCCTGCTGAGGCCACAAGCTCGTCCGCGCCCACACAACCGGTCCCCGAGCGGACAGCCAAGCCGTCACGGCCCATGCTGCCGCCCCCGCCACCTGTAAATCAAGCCGGAAAGCTTTCTAACGGAGCAGCAGGAGGCGGTAGGGGGGCGCTGAGGAAGTCCAAGCAGCCCGCAGAGAAGATCCCTGCAGAGAAAATAAGCAAAGAGGCACTGCTGCAGTGTGCCGGAATGCTGTCCAGCGCTCTAACCCTACCCCAGCCCAACAGTCAATTGGTGGACACCGGCCACCAGCTCCTGGACTACTGCACTGGATACGTGGACTCCATCCCACAAACGCGAAACAAATTTGCCTTCCGGGAGGCTGTCAGCCGACTGGAAGTCAGTTTGCAAGAGCTGCAGGTGTCCTCCGCAGGGGCCGGTGCCGCCGGCGCTTCTGCTCCTTCCCAGGGTCCCAACCCCGTACTCAATAACTTACTGTCGTGCGTGCAGGAGATCAGTGATGTGGTGCAGAGGTAGCTAATGGTGGGTTCCTTCTCATGTTCTTCAGGCACTTGTTACTGAATAGCCCCAGACACTACAAATTAACTACTTCCATTGGATTGCACTGGCGGGTGTGTGAAAGGTTATAGTAACCCAGTATTGAAGGAGCCAATTGAGGGTTTGGTTGCAAATGATTGTTTGCTATGCTGGTAAATATGTCAGGACAGTGCAGTCCAGCAGCAGCAGCAGAGATATTTAACACTAAGACAACTGGCGCGTTTTACTATCCCATTTCGTTTTATCAAACTTTGCTTTGCTTTTTTTTTTTTTGTCCTTTTACATCTCAGGTTAAGTTTATATTTTTCATTTGGAGATTTCTGTTCTCCATTCTGACTGGGTCCAAAAATAAACACGAACTAGGGTGGGAATCCTTTTTATCCAGTTTATCAGAGTAAAAACAAAACAAAACCAAAACAGGTGGGGGCGTTGCGTTTTAGAGAGAGGGGAGTATGGGTATGTGGAACCAAGATATGGGAACAGATCATTTAAAGAGACTGATAGGCCCGAGCTGTCCTATTTTATTATTATTATTATTATTTTATCTCTTACCTCATTCATCCTCTGCTGTCAGAAGGGGACGTCGTGCTCTGCAGCATTGTCGCGGGCAGTGACGGGAACCTCTGATAGGAAATGAATTTGTACCACAGTTCTCAGTGAAGTGTACGCGTTGTGTGCATACTACAGAGGCTGCCATGTATAAGTGCTTCCTAATTGCAGTTACACCTCTTCTGTGCACAAGCAATGGATACACTTCAATAGAATGTGCCGGATGTGCTGGCTATGCCATATAACCTAATACTTTATTTTGTAATATCACACCAATGTTTTAGATCTGCATATCTTGCCGGATGATGGCGAATTTCCAGTTCCCACGTGTTATTGACGTGACAGCACCTTTCTGTGGCTACGCTACGTATTCCCACAATGCAGTGTGACTGATGTCACCACAGGTCACCTTAATTGTGCAGTTAACTGTAACACTTAAACACATTTGCTTGAACAAAACTGACATAAGCCAATCAGTGTGTGTTTTCAGAGTTAGTTTTTTTTATTTTATGGGGGGGGGGGGGTCAGATTTTGTATAGAGAATTATATATTGTGATCTCAATCACTCGAACATAATCTGCTGGTGATGTATATAGAGGTTTTGTGATCACAAGTCATTCTGTCTGCCTCACACAATGCAGTGGTCAGAATGGCGCTTTGTACTGGAATATGGGCATAACTGGAGTTTATTCTGAAACGCAGCGGCAGATGGGGCAGTGACAGAAGCAGAAGGCACCTTGTAACTAATCTTCATAGCACACTGCCATTGTAGCATTAAACCTAATGCTGCTTTATTGTGTTGTTGGTGTTATTAGCCAGTTATAGCTTCTGTAGTGCAATGAAGCAGGTAAGGGGGGGGGGGGGGTGATTTTGGCAATTTTATACCAAGCACAGAATATTGACACATTTGCTAGAAACTTGAGATTTAACCAAACAAACAATACAAATTCAATGCAGCTATGAGACGTTTAATCATATACCTTCCACTCGGGTTATAGTGATGTAAATATTCCGGGCACTCTCAGCAATATAGAAAATGTGGAGGTATCGCCTATAGCAACCAATCAGTAGACTCTGAATGTTTAGCATTGGTAAAACAATCCTGTCTCGTATTATCAGTAACTGGTGGTTATTTCCTCCATATTAATATTAATGTAACTGCATATGCATAGCTAAAACGGTGCACCCTGTAATACAAAACTGACATTACCCTGACACACTAACTGCACAGGTTATTGCATAACACTACGTTAAACATTATGTGCCGGTGCAGTGGCAGCACTTAACCCTTGCACTGTAAAAGGTATGACCCCCCCCCCATCCCATTCATAGGTTCAGCATACATCATGTTCTACTATGCAGAAGCTGTAACTGGGGCCGCTAACGCCATCCATAACGTCACCAATGTCCTGCCCTGTGTAAGGCTGCTACTAAGTGACACACTAAGCGTGACCCGTGTATGAATTCCTTTGTCATTTCGCCCCCTACCTTCTGCTTCCTTTAATACCTTGTAGGGATCACTGACTGTTCATGATACAAGGCAGGAGGAGTGAGCTTGCCGCCTCTGGAATGACTATGCCACACACACCACCACCACCAGTGTTTCTTCTGTTTTTTATAGTTCTTGTAATATATTTTGTTGGCGTTTTTTTTTTCTTTATTTAATTTTCACTGGTTTATTTTCTGACTGTGAACTGCTAACAGTGTTACATGTGATGTGAATGTGACCCTTGAATGGATGCCATGTTATATATATATATATCTGTTTTTATTTTATTTTTTTTTGTTTTTTTAAGAAAAACAACAAAAAGAGAAAAGGATGTTGCAATATTTTATCGCAAATAAACTTGAAGCCTCTGCGTTTTGTGTCCCCCTTCTTTTTTGTGGTTAAGATTGAAGGCGAAGGGCGCTGTCTAGCATGTACATGAAAGGCCGTACGAGACAGAAATCTATATAACGGCATTCTTCGTTATGACCTTTTATACTTTATAAGGAACTTTTTCTGGTCAGCCAAGCCAATCAGAAGCCTGCCTGATATCACACGGGCCGTATCTACCAATCATTGCATGTAAAGTTTTATAACTGCCCACTGTAATGCATCTCAGAGACAAACCGTGATAATAAAGTGGTTGAGAACACTAAGTTTTTGTAGCTTTAATAACCTATAAAACAAATGTTGAATTTACTATATGTACGTGTTTAACCTATTAACACCCTGGTATGTGTCTAATATGACCTTCCTCCAAAACCAGTTTACATAAAGCTACTTACTGTGTTTCCCCAAAAATAAGGCCTACCCTAATTTTTGTAAAACCGTAAAAAAAAAAGCCCCGCAAATAAGCCCTAGTGAATTCCCCAGGACTCGGGGGCATGATGGGTATAAAAGCAGGACTGTTTATATAAATCACTGTCAATGTTAATTAAAATAAGGCCTACCCCAAAAATAAGCCCTATGGTGTTTTTTTGGACCAAAAAAATAAGACAGTGTCTTATTATCGGGGAAACACGGTATATAAATGACAGCTTTATAATATTCATGTTTTACTTGTGCTAACCAGTGTTACATTTCAACTATGACTAGCTGACCCCCACCCCACTGCCGGCTCCTTGTTTCTCCTGGGAGGGTGGCACCCCTTATTACTATTCTCCACATAAGGGGTGTTCCATCATGTTTTATTCTTATTTAATGGTTGGACGATGAGTATAGCCTAGATCAGTGCTTCTTACCCTCTCCAGCCCCCTTCCTATCTTCTAAGGAGGACCAGTTATCCACTATTGTGTCAGGTCAAGTACCATTCTCTATATGTATAGACAGAACCCCCTACCCATATGTGTACAGCTGCCACCTCTTCACAATCTTACCCTGTTACACACAGTACCAGCGGCCAATGCACCACCAGTACTATTAGGACCATTGATTGAGAACTCTAGTAACAGGTGACTGTTTGTTAAAGATGGTTTTATTCAGCTGCAAAATATAACAATTATGTGAGTGTTTATTGCCTTGTAGAGTAACAGGTTGCTCTCTGTTCATCAGGAATGGATACATTTGACCAAATACTGGACTTTATTAAACCCTTCATCTATTAATCATTTAGCTGGTCACTTATAAATGACCTTTGCATTAAATCCTCAGCTCAGTCTGCTTTTACAGGGTTTTGCTGAATGTTGAATACACATTGTAGTAGGGAGCCAGCCAAGTACGCCTCTACTCTACACCCCCCACCAGCAGACAGGGCACTGCGACTGGGCATTCACACTACAAGCCATTCATCTCTATATCAGCAGAAAGACACAAAGGGAAAGTTAAGTTCACTTTCTAAACTTTTTCCTTTCTATATGTCAATTGAACAGGTCCTTTATATCAGTAGTAGTGGGATAACTTATTGGTTAGAAGCACAGTCATCTGTATATAGTGCTGCACAGATCAAGGTAACTTCCCTCTATCTCTCACACACCGCTTCATTATTTTATCTAGCAGCCCTCTAACATTGTCAGCATCTGTTTGGAGTGACAGACGAAACCAGAGAGCGCAAAGGAAACAGACACAGGGAGAACATATACACTTTCCATGCAGATGAGTCTAGGATGGAACGGAGGCAGAAGGGCTACCACTTGAGCCACCGTGCTGCTGAATTAGGGGGTTAATTCAGAGTTTGAGAGTAAACTAGATAAACTCTGTTTCATTTGAAAATTAAAGCTATTGTGAGTTCTTTGTGCAAAGCAAAGTATTAAACATATGCAATAACATTAAATGCACAGGCGCCCCCTCACAGGCTACACTTGCACCTTAAAAAGTGTATGTGAAAATCTGGATCAGATACTTGGTTTGTAGCATAAGGGAGCTTTCACTAGATGAGATAATGTATTAGAATTTAGAGTAAGCCATTACTAGGTGCTAAATATTCCACATATTAGGAGACGGTGCGTCCCATACAAGTGAAGTGATGTCTTAAAGCAGGCTTGTCCAACCTGCGGCCCTCCAGGTGTTGCAAAACTACAAGTCCCAGCATGCTTTGTCAGGAATACACTGTCTAATCAGTTAAAGCATGATGGGACTTGTAGTTTTGCAACACCTGGGGGGCCGCAGGTTGGACAAGCCTGTCTTAAAGTGTCAGGAGTATCTTGTCAGTGCATTCGTTTGCTGCATGTCTGTGACTCCAGTGTAAATCTCAGTGAAAGGTGCAGCCAGTGTCTGGGACGTGTGTCTCGCTGTAACCTTGTGTAATCAGTCAATATGAACTGTCGCCGACCTATGTACACTTGTACATGAACCTGGTGCTCTAGCTGCAGACAGCAAATAGTAAGGTCTTTGCTCTATACACACACGTGCCAAGCCCTTACCTTGCATAAGCACACCATGCCACATCAGTGCGCTGCTCACGTGACAACTCTAATGACAGGGTGACCTTTTACAGAAAGAAGTACGACTGGAGTAAATGCTGGTACTCAGGATGCCCTCAATAACCTGAGTTACATAGATAGACAATCTCTACAACCGTGAATACATTTAATGGCAATGAATGTAGTTAATGTCAATAACTTTGTATATAAAAAAATAAATAACATGTAATACAGTAACTAGTATGCTAACTGCAGCCAGCACATCTGGATAAAGCCTTGCCATTGCCTCGTAACAGCATAGTGTACGTCTCAATGGCGGAAGGGTGACCCAGGTCCACGCTGGCTCGTGAGTTACAGCTTTAAGTCAATAATTTGTGCCACTTTCTTACACCCCTTGGCAGAGAAGATCTTTGCCTCCTGAGGCACAAAGCGATGCTCCTGGATAAGCGTTTCCAGATCGTGTTCCCTGTACGTCAGACCTTGTGCCTTTAACACATCCTGGGCGCACAGCTTTACATGGCGGCGTTCCAGGGGCAGAAACGGGACAATGGCATCGATGGAGCCCTCTGTTAGGAGGCGATGTGGCAGGAGCCGATCTGTGAAAGACCATGATCAGTAAGACACCTCAGACAGGTAACCGTGCCATGCAATAACAGATATGTGCAAATGCTAAAAAACAAAGCTATTTAATCTGTAAATGGATTGCAGCGAAACAAATGAATAGCATCTATTAGGGCATTGAGAGGGGCTACATCCTCATCTCCCTTCGTTATAGTTAGCAGCAAGGGTTTTGATGTACTGTTTCAGTTAAAGGGGCTGCTAAACAGACCATGGAGTGGATCACTGCTTTCCACAAAATGCTGAAATACTCTGCACTGCAGTGACATTTTTCTGTTCTAGTTCAGGTGTAGGCAGGTTTATGAGTTCGGAATGATTTTCGATCTCCTGTGATAAGCCTCCAGGCCGATCAGGAGATCTCTGCAGCACTAGATACCAGCACAAAGATTGCCTTTATAACATGTCAATGACTTCTTGTCTGATGTGATGCAATGTACAATCTTTATGTACCTTCACCGTGTCGTAAGGATTTCTTCACTGGCTCATCCAAATCATCCATTGTAATCTCCTCACGATGATGCCCAGTGAGCCAAAACTGAAGTGCCACCTGATTGATGCCACGGCTTCCGCTGCCACTAAATAGAAAGAGAATAAATATGAAGGTTTAATACATGCGGGAAGAGAGGCAGAAACTACAACTAACAACTGACTTACATTTGAGCCATTCTCACACATACATTATATACAGTATATATATATATATACGTATACACATTAAAGGCATTAATACATGATTTCCTAGTAGCCATTTAGAAGCTCAAATATATAGTCATATTTATCAATGCTGCATTTGTGATAATGGACCAGATCCAGACTTTACGTACTATTGACTTATGCACAACTTACGACTCCGGAACCCACCTAAGAAATATAAAGACGCTGCGGGCCTCTTGTGTGTCTCCCGGCAGGATGTGGGGTAGGAGAGCTGCCGGGATCTTGTCCGAATCATCAAACACGAACAAGGGATGCGCACAGCGCGAGGACACCTCTCGGATGTTCTTTGTCACGTGTTCCTAAAATCGAAGCCCTTGATTTAATTTACCATACAAATAGATAACCAGGACAAAACGCTGCAGGTGATTGGAACAATTAGCTATTGGCACGGCTACATCTCATTACCTTGTAGGCGTCTATGTACGAGTGGTGGGGGAAGTGCAGTTTTGGGATGAACACCTTTGTGCACAGGCTCCGTAGGTCGTCAGGGTAGAGGTGATCAGCGATGATGCGGGCAGCGTGGTTCTTCCCAGTACCAGTCCAGCCAGCGAAGAACAGCACTAATGGCTTATTAGGGGCACTGTCCTGTAGAAAACGCTCTAGGGAAGATACGATCTGAAGCACAGCCAGGCTCTGCCCATGTAACCTTCTGTCCAACTCTAACTTTAGACCTAAGAAAAATGTAATACACAGTGTCATATTAAAACCCTTCATAACCCTGATATCAAGTAGAAGTAATTAGTAAAAAGGTAGTTAATAAACATTGTGACGTGGGGACAATACTTTCATATCAAAGTATTAGCGGCAATACTGGTCCCATAGAATTGGTTACTACCTGTACTAATCCCTATGGCAGANAGTGATGTCCTGGATGGTTTATTAGGGATGCAGTGTGTTGCATTCTAACCTGCTAGGTTGTTAGTGATCCTCCCACGTCTAAGAGCCACGCTCTTCATCACTCCNGTATACCAATCATTCAGGATATGCAGGGAACCCCATCCTAAGCTTTGCCAGCTCCAATCTACAACACATGAAAAATAGACATATGACAGATAAGCATGAACATGAGACGGATCACCTAGCAGTATATCCAGGAGACGGGTCACCTAGCAGTATAACCTGGAGACGGGTCACCTAGCAGTATAACCAGGAGATGGGTCATCTAGCGGTATAACCCGGAGACGGGTCACCTAGCGGTATATCCAGGAGACGGGTCACCTAGCAGTATAACCAGGAGACGGGTCGCCTAGCAGTATATCTAGGAGACGGGTCACCTACCGGTATAACCAGGAGACGGGTCACCTAGCGGTATAACCAGGAGACGGGTCACCTAGCGGTATATCCTGGAGACGGGTCACCTAGCAGTATAACCAGGAGACGGGTCACCCAGCATTATATCCAGGAGACGGGTCACCCAGCATTATATCCAGGAGACGGGTCGCCTAGCAGTATATCTAGGAGACGGGTCACCTAGCGGTATAACCAGGAGACGGGTCACCTAGCGGTATAACCAGGAGACGGGTCACCTAGCGGTATAACCTGGAGACGGGTCACCTAGCAGTATAACCAGGAGACGGGTCACCCAGCGGTATAACCTGGAGACGGGTCACCCAGCAGTATAACCAGGAGACGGGTCACCCAGCGGTATATCCAGGAGACGGGTCACCCAGCGGTATAACCAGGAGACAGTATATACAGTATAGCAGTATATCCAGGAGACGGGTCACCTAGCGGTATAACCAGGAGACGGGTCACCTAGCAGTATATCCAGGAGACGGGTCACCTAGCGGTATAACCAGGAGACGGGTCACCCAGCGGTATAACCAGGAGACGGGTCACCTAGCGGTATATCCAGGAGACGGGTCACCCAGCAGTATATCCAGGAGACGGGTCACCCAGCGGTATAACCAGGAGACGGGTCACCTAGCGGTATATCCAGGAGACGGGTCACCTAGCGGTATATCCAGGAGACGGGTCACCTAGCNGGTGCCTCTGGTTGTCATGAACATTATACTGTATTTTGGTATGATCTTGGCAATCACTGGTCACCTGAAGGCAGCAGATGGATAGATGATCATTTTATCATTTAACTTGATCAGGTAATGGAGATGTTGGACCTGGATATACATGGGGGGGACCTCCCTGGTAACCCCTCAGATATAGTGTGTGCTTGTGGATCCTTCACCTTGGGGTTATCCCTTCCCTGCCGTACATTGTAATATATTATATTTATATATTATACATCTTGCTGAGCATTGCAGTCTTCCCTCAGCGCTGTCTTGGAATGTACTATAGTCAATATCATGAATATCCTCTTTATAGCTTCTCTTCAGGCTTTTCATGTTTCTCATATCTGTGTCTGTAGGGTTGAATGTTGATATTTTCTGTGCCGATGGCTTAGTCTGGGCCAGCTGTTGCCCGGGGTGTATCCAGTGACAGCTGTGCTGTACAAGGCACTACACGTACAAGTGGCATAGTACACACACATACACACACGCAAGTTTCCTGTTGGACGCTGCTAAACCAGCTGCCGTCTCCCTTCCACATGAGTGCGGCCAGCTCCGGCTTTACTGGCAAATGGAAAAGTTGTGCAGCGCTTGCGGGATTGACGGACCGGCCTGGAAATCCTGGCAGCGCTTTCCCAGAACCCTCATAAAGAGGCAAATATAAATAAACACATAAAAAAGAGCAATGAAACCTTTACCCACAATAGAGTATGGAATGTAAATACGGGGAACTGTGCTGTACGGAGCGCTGCTGAGATATTGGGAACTTGCTTTACACGTTGGCCATATGGAAAATGCGTCCTAATCATCCAGTATAGTGACTAACCCAATGAACATTGAAGTGGGTGGCTGGTGTTCTGTGCTTTCATCTGGTAGATGCCAGCTTTAGTTGAAATGCACTTTTCAAGCATACCGTGTTTCCCCGATAATAAGACACTGTCTTATTTTTTTTTTTTTCAGGACAAAAAAAACACCATAGGGCTTATTTTCAGGGTAGGGCTTATTTTATTGACCTGCTTTTAATCCAATCATGGTCCCCAAGTGCTGCTGACATTATGACACCTCATTGTGATTTAGATAGGGCTTAATTTCGGGGAGGGCTTATTTTACTCAGTTTACTGTAAAATAGGGTAGGGCTTATTATCAGGATATGTCTTATTATAGGGGAAACACGGTAGTGGCCGGTCACATATCTGTTAGTGTTAGAAGTCCAGTGTACTGTCCTGTTATACATGTATAATACCACTATAGTAACAATGAATTATAACCAGTTAACCCAAGCACAGGAAGAATCTCCCATAGCTCATACACTGTATATATTATTCCTTTCCTTTTTGGAGTCCTTACCATTGAACCCAGAGGATCCTATATACATGTGCCCCACTCTTAGGACCAGATTCAGACTTTAGGCACTATTGAGTAAGTTGTGAGTAAGTCAAGAGTGGGTAAAACCATGGTGAATTTTAGGGGTTGCAACATGCAACAATAAAATATTCTCCCTGCATGCAAACACTGACATTCATTTTACCCCCCCTGCAACCCACTCTTGAGTAAGTCAATAGTGCCTATGTCTGGGTATAATAGTGCAGCTGGCAGCAGGATGGCATGTGATTTGTGTGCTGCTGTCACGCCTCGCCTCCCACACGCTTGTTTTCCCATTCATACATGATAACTTTAAGAAATGTTGAAGACATTTTTCCATCCCAGTTCCCGTCTACTATCCTCCTTCCAAGCACAGCAACTGTTATTACAAGCCACTGCATGTAATGTGACTCGGGAGTCGTGCATGTGTCTCCACCCCGGCTCTCCCCTCCCAGCTCTTCACATTCCTCAGCCGTGCCAGTGCGCTCATTGCATGTGGGTACAGACAGCATCTATGCCACACTGCTGCTAGCTCTACCCTTCAAGCCTGACGGTCATGATCCTTGGCCCAGTCCCGGCCTCTGCTAGCGTCTTGCATGGGAAGGGGCACATGATCAGCAAACCTTTCTGGGAAAAAGCCATCCGGCGAAATGTGCTTTATAACTCTGGTAAGCGCAGTGTAATCTCTATGTGCTTTATAACTCTGGTAAGTGCAGTGTAATCTCTCCATGTGCTTTATAACTCTGGTAAGCGCAGTGTAATCTCTATGTGCTTTATAACTCTGGTAAGTGCAGTGTAATCTCCCTTCATGTGCTTTATAACTCTGGTAAGCGCAGTGTAATCTCTC
>JABWIB010002275.1:15476-55873 GCA_016617825.1 Platyplectrum ornatum | reverse complement strand
GACATGCGGTTTTTCTGCAAATCGCCACTTAGTA
Source organism: Platyplectrum ornatum (assembly GCA_016617825.1). Taxonomy (NCBI): domain Eukaryota; kingdom Metazoa; phylum Chordata; class Amphibia; order Anura; family Limnodynastidae; genus Platyplectrum; species Platyplectrum ornatum. The sequence continues at coordinate 55,839 of JABWIB010002275.1, read as the reverse complement.
AATACCAAAAGCCGAATTCAGAGCACAATTCGACGCGAATAAATCGATTTAAACAAATCGACCTTTAGTAAATACCCCCCATTGTCTATCCTGCTGTATTTACCTATGTTTTTCTGTACACATGTTACAATTGGGTGATCATTCACTGTGCTAGTGAGTCAGTATTAAAGTACAGACTCGGAATTGGGGATTTAATATCTTGCTCTGTCTCCCTATATTCCACACTCTTTCAGGTTCTGAATTAAGACTTTAATGCTTCGCAAAGTAGTCATTAATATTTCTGATCCATGGCAATACATATGCGATAGAGCTATTTTCTTATACATGTCAAGCTATATATCTCCCTGATCTCTTTCCATCATCATTTTCTTCCTTTATAGTCACTCCACTGTTACTAATATGTTACAAATGTGCCCTATAGTGGCCAGCAATAATGAGTCCAATTGTATCATTTTAGTATCAATGACATTTTTGTCATGTTGATGTATGACCCTATTGACTCTAAAGGGGCTACATGATTTGTAAAGATTGATAAGGTCCACAAGAGTTTTCTCCTGAATTCTTTTTGTAGCTTTTCTACTGACTTCTCAAATGAGTATTTTGTAGTATATATAGGCAAATGAACACCGTCTTTAACTGTATGTGTGTGGGGTAACCTAATATTACTCTCATTAGTTTTTCTATGTACTTGTTAGAACTGCTGTCAAACGTCAGTGTTATTCACCATGATCAGTTTCCTTTGTCTGTTCTTAATAACTAATCCTTCCCATGAGTGCTGTGCTTGTGATGGACCCATGGACTTACAGGTAAATGTTCTGAAGTCTATATCTGGTCCATATTATGTAATCTTATATCTATCTATATAGTTAAANATTACACTATGCAGCCTAATTGCTCATGAGACATAAATAGTTGACCAACGATTCATTATGACACACAAAGCAGTTGATTTTAACTAGTAACATTAGGAAAATTGTGGATGTGACTTATTTAGCGACTTGATTTATAGTTTAATACATAGACTACTTAAACATATGCTAACTTTTCCTGAATACAATGTCTGTCTAGGGATAATCAACAAATAATCACATATTTAACATACATGAAAAATACACAGCTACTAATGAAAGTCCAAGATGGTGCGTAATAGTAAAGCACATGACAAAGAATAAGGCACTAATGCACAGCATTCTGATGTAAAGTCATTACAAGAGTTCAGCTTGGTGGATTAATACAGATTTATCTGTTCCCAGCAATATATCAGTTATACGTCATAAACAATATAAAATACCAGGAAAAGACTATTAAATGCAATACTTGCAGCAATACATTCTGGAGCTGATCTAGGGGGTTTTGGCACTGACACGATATTAAAAATGGATGATACTAAAAATAAGCACACTTTTGAAAGATGCTAAGGGATATGTAATATAGCAATCTGTACAAGTTTGCATGTATAAAAATGTAGTTNTATATAATAAAGTTTAATTGGAAAAAATGTAGTGCTGTTTAAATGATACCAGAGTTAAAGATAAGAGTTAAAGCAAAACATTTTTATATATATTATTTATTTATTCATTTTTTATATACATATTTATTTAAGTAGTAGTATTTTTGTGTCCTCTCCAGTTGTGTACTATTGTGTTTATTAGCTCTGTGCTTACATCTAAAATTAAGCATAAAGGCAGAAATGCTGTTTGCACATACACACATATCCACATATCCACATTGGTACTAACACTTCTGTGAGATCTTTAGTGCACAAATAATTCAGGAACTGAAGTGAAGTTCACTGGAACAAACTGAAGAATAATTGCATAGCTATGAATAGATATAGATATGAATGTCAAGGAAAAAGGGGATGAGCCTTTACCTGGACAAAACATGTTGTCATGGAAAAGGTGAACATTTCGGCCTATATTTACTAAACTGTGGGAATGGACAAGTGGAGATGTTGCCCATAGCAACCAATCATTTTACATACTGGAGAATGTAAACTAAAATCAGATTGGTTGCTATGGGCGACATCTCCACTTGTCCATTCCTGCAGTTTTTTTATTAAATATAGGCAAAACACTAAGATGTAGCTTTACACATTTTGTTTTTAAGAATTTCTTCCTCAGTATTTCAGCATGATTTTGCTGGAGTGCGTACAGAATATGCTCCCTTTTTGCTGTAGATCACCCCCAGATTGTTTTCAAAGCACATTTAAGCATATAAATTAGGTGCCAGTTCGTACGAAAAGTTCAGTAAATTCTTATATTATTGCTTCCTACATTTATTTTCAAGAAGTTTATGGAATTAAACTACACACTGCGATATAGTGTATTCATGTTGGCCTAAATTTGGTGGATTAGTCATAGACAGTCCAACTGATACAGTCTGCAGTCCATTTTGATGGTTAGACCTTTCTATTACAATGACACGTAACCTATTTTGCCCCCCGCCCATGGAAATTCAAATGCATCTGTCGACTTGATAAAGCACTTGCCTGGAGGGAAGTATTGTTTACATTTTCTCTGCCTTCAGTGGAAAAGTGTGATTCTAATTATTTTTCCCCTGCTGAAAATTAATCCTGACCATCTTGTTTAGCATATTACTTTTTTATATCTATTAGAAAATTGAATTATGTGTTACATGAATGTTAGTGCTGTTCTTTTTATTTCATTTATTTATTTATAGCTTCTGTGAAATAAGTTGCACTAGTGGGAGATGTTCTTTTATCCTATAACAAAATGATCCTATCTGCTTTATAATGCAACATTTTCAAATATGCTGGCATGGTTTACGTGGTTTTTTTTTTTTTCATTTATAATTTTTATAGGATCGACATAAAACATGCGTTTGACATTATTTCAGAGAAAAGCATCATGATTTATTTCAGATCAGTAATTATTCATACGGGTGTTTTTGTCACTGCTCAATAATCCTCCTATAAGGTGAACACATCTGTGTACATTTGTGCTGGTTTTGACTTGTACAAATATTTGGGGAGAAAAGGGGGTTATAATAGGTGTGCAAAAGAATGGTTAATGGTAATGTGAACTAAAAACACGTTATTCATGTGCAGTTTCTATTACTAATATATAAGATATTAGCTGTGGGAATAAAGAAGTGGAGATGTTGCCCATTGTAACCAGTAATCAGGGACCTGATTCACACTTGCGCCACACTCGCGGAGGCGCCACTGTGTGCCAATCTGCGCATGCCTTGTCCATACGACACTGACATATTAATATGAGAAAAGGGGCATTCTATGCCCCTTCTCTCATCTGATTATGCAATTTTAGCAGGGATTAGCCCTACTAATTGAGGCGCAGCTTACACCATGTCCAGACATGGTGTAAGCTGTGCGTAGTAGCTTAGAAGCAGGTAATGTCTTGTGGACAATTACCTGCTTCATTAGGTTAAAAAAAAGTTCTAAAAAAATTAAATACAGTCAAAATTGTGTGTTTTTTAAATAAATAAATAATAATCCAGTTTAATTTTCCATACTGGATCATGTCAACTCAAATCTGCTATAGGTAGGCAACATCCCCACTTTTCAATTCTTCTTTTTAATAAATATAGTACCAGCAGAATAAGGGCCACACATATATGATGCACGTAATTCCCTTATTGTACCCGCTGCTTTAGCTCATAGAAGAATAATAGATAGAAGTATCTTTTTTAAACATTGGCTATATTATTTTTCTAGGTTACGGTATATGATTACATCTGGAAAAAGGTGTCAACTGAGGTCCAGCATCTGGAACATAATGAATCTACAAATAATGGGGACAGCACAAAAGACATAACTACGCACATCTTGATTTACACTATACATTTGAGAGGCTTCCGGGACCTTCATAGACAGTTTCTTCGCCTCCCTGATGGAGCAATTGTTGAGGTATGGTTATCACATATTCACTACAAAAGTTATAGATACACTTAAATCCAGTGGTCAAAGTGGAAATTTAGAAGTGGGGGTATGGAAACACTGAATATAATGAAAGTCAATGGAGGTCTGTAATATTTTAATTACATCAGTGGGAGAAGACCCGGTATGACATACCCCCGTATACCCCCCACTTTGAGCCTTGCTTAAATCTATGTATATTAACAGAGGTATTGAAACAGTGAGGCTAAAGAGGCAACTTACATAAAGGATACACAGTAGGAAAGATCTTGGGTTGTTATTCTGTGCATACTGAGTCATTTATTGCGTATAATTTTACTGTATAAAAAATTAAACCAGCAATGTGAATTAATACAGTAAAAATTACAGAAAGTCCATAACTTTTATACATGTGAATCCATATATCTACAGTAGGGTAGTTCCAGGAATGTAATTTAACACCTTTATATTTTCCCCAAATTTAGAAAATAAAAAAATGTCATGTTGCCCTGGCTAATGGGCAGTCTATGTCACCATGAAGTGGGCCACCTCCATTGGTGTCAGTGCATGGAAATTCCTATTATTCTCTCATCATAGAACAGGAAATGTAGCCAACAGGTTTTTTGGATCGGTATCATGGAAATTGTAATATTCCTTAGGAAGTCGGTAAGATTGTCCTCTTTCTTAGGAAGAACTGTCCAATGTACACTTAAAACACCAATGTACACCATAAAAAACAAGTAATAACATCTTGTAATCTGAAGAATATCATTCCTGATCATTCCATAAGCGATTAGCGCTGCCAGCTGGAAATGCCCGAGAAACAGGACAATTTTCCTCTAGAAACACTCCTGCTACAATAATTGACAGGTTAAAAAATCCATCCACTACAATCTGGATGACTGTATGATGGGCCTGATAATTACGGCAGTGGATGGCCAGTTTTAGCAGTACTCCTAATACAAATGTGTCTATGGACCAGATAAATATCTGCTTGTGAAATCTAGTTGCACGCAAGTCTTTACTTAATAGTTGGAAAAATAATCTAACTTCCCCACTTCTTTACTTATGCAGACCTGTGCGGAGCACTCACCGACCCCTGTCATGCTGGTCTGCATGGCTAATCCCCACAAATGTATGAGGGTCCATACATTTTATTTTAACATAATATTTGGTGTAGGCATGTGCTGTTGCTACAAGATAGAGGAATTTGGACTTAAGGCTGCTTATGTAGAAGCTCAAAGATGCAACAGACTTAAAGCAGCGGAGCTGTTAAAACAACAATCAGTTCTGAAAAGCATAGCCGCACACATTACATTTATAGGAGTTGATTTAAGTGCATAGCACAAAATTAGCATGTCAACTGTTGTGCCTCTCTTGTTAAATGTGTTTGTTTCTGAAGTGGTGCTATCTACATTAATAAATAGTTTCGTTTGCTGTGATAACAGGTGACACAATAGGTCATATAATTAGAATTGCAATTCTAGCCCCAGGTTTCGTTGATTTATTTATTTATATATAACTGTCCAGCCCATGCATGCTTCCTTAATAAAAACAAATTAGTTTCCCTGTATTCTTAGGCTTATGCTCCAGGTTGTTTTGTCTTATAATCGAATTGACTGTAAACTCCGCTTTTTTAACTAGTGAATTTAATGCCTTTAAATGTTACAAAATTAATACTAGGAAAAAGTAAAATTCTCATCTTCATCAGCAAAGGTTACAGCATTTCCAGTGACACTTAATGGTTCAACGTCTCTATAAACAGGCCTATAAAGGGCAGGACATTATATTCCTTCCCATGTACTGTACAAGTAAATTAATTCAGATTTTCTATGACTTTTAAGCTCTGACTTTATAATTTTACAAGGATCACTTCTATATTCAAATTGAAACAACATCATCAAACAGTAATGTATTTCAAAATATTAAACCATTCCTTAGCTATCTTGATATCTTCCAACCCTGCATTTCTAATGCTTCATTTGAATCAGCCTAATGGCTAATAAGTAACACTTACAAGCGTGTATGATATTTGCCCTCATTTACAGTTTAAAATGAAGCAAAGATGAAAAATAAATATTTCATTAAAGGGACAAACCTTTTTGCAACAAAAGGAATGTAAATAGTGGGGACCTGGGAGCTGAATGCTAATCTGAGCTGATGTTGTGCTCCACCATACTCTAGTCAATCCAGAGGTACTGTATGTGTTTCAGCCTCTGTAATAATGGCAGCACTACTATGCTACCCATTGATCATAAATAATGTGAATTCATTTTTTAATGCTTGGTTTTCCAGAATTAAAAAAAAACCATTAACATACATTTTATATTGGCTTTTTATTAATGATAACATTAAATTAAAATGAAATAAATAAATAAAAAATGAAAACAAAACACAATTTTTAAAACAATATTTTTATTTAAAATAAACATTTTTATTACACTTTTAAAGCAGGCCATTTCCATGGAAACAAAATGGTTTCTGAGATGGTGCAAGCAGAGGATGGAAGCAAAGGGCACATCCTCCAATAGACTCCCCTTCCCTCATTTAAATATGTGATGCACAAGAAGGAGCCGCATGGGCAGAGGCTGCAGCTTGTACAGCCGCAGTCTTTGCCAGTTTCTCAATGGGGTTTTTAATGTGTGCATTACATTTACACCATTTAAATTTAATTTCTAATTTAAATGTATTTTTATGCAATGCCAAAGCATAGTAGCAGAATTCTGGTGCTATTCCTGCATTATTTTTCCTAAAAAAATTATAAATAATAATACATTTTATATAATAAATTTTTTAAATAAAATTACTTAAAATGTATTTATGTTCATAGGTTAAAAACCCCCCAATATATTCATAAAATGGTAATATTTCCACAAAAACTTACTTTCCCTGAAAACTGAGATGGATGAAGCAATGCAGGCAGCCTACACTGCTACTGCGATTATTTAATTAAGAAAAACTCACCTTTCCTTATTTACTCCCAGTTCCATTAGTGTAGAGCAGATGCATACTAAAGCAAGCTGATAAGCAGCAGTGCTGAGTACATGTAGCACTTATTTTTGCTGCACATCTGCCTTAACAATAGACTGATGAGCAACTCCAATCAGAATCAGGTCCTATGTGTTTTTTCATTTTATGCTGCAACTTAGAATTTAAGCCAATTATACTAGATCTAATCCAGAGTTTTAGAGCAGCGAATATGTAAATGCACTGCTAAAGCTGCTCATGCCTGTCCGGATTTGGTTGGTAACTATGGATAGGACTTGTTTGCAAATTGTGTATAGGCTAAAACTGATGTAATACAGCAGTGCATACACAAACCTCACAACCGGATAAATTGCTGTCCCTAAGAAGCAGGACAAATAAGCCCTGCAAGCAATTACCCCAAGTTCATACAGGCTCCACTCAAACCCAGCCCCTTTATGTCCAATTAACATGCAAATTATTATGTTTAAAATAATAATCGGGACAAAGTACAGGAACACGGGACAGCCAGTCAGACAAAAATTGGAATGGGGACACTTGGAATGTATATATGGAAAGTATATCTTGTGGTATACTCCCAGAAATGTGTTTTGAAACATACAAGTTAATGTAAAATATTAAACATTTTAACACATGTAAGGCTGTATTTAAACTAATACCGGTAATAGAACCATCTAATAAAACCACTTTACCCTTACTGTAAAGTAATATTTAAGTGGGGGGAGCAGAGAATCTGGACTGTGACTGCACTTTCAGCAGCACTAAACACTCCATTCCAATAGTGCAGAGAACACAGAAGCGGATACAAGCAGATGGATATCTATGCATCCGACTCATTGTGGTTGCTCTTGTTGTGCATGTACAATGCACATGTGCAGAGACAAATCATTTCCTCCCCTCAGTCCTGAGCTGGATTAATCTATTGGGGGGGGGCAGGTCACTTATGATTGGGTGCCCCCTGTCGCCCAAATCACCCCTCACTGCATTCCCCCACTGCCACAGTGGGAGCTAGGGCTTCTGATTGCCCGAACCCACCGCAGTGGGGGATTATAGTGGTGGAGATTATTTGATACGGGGGGAACATTGAAGACGACCAAGAGAGGTTCTCCTTCATACGGCTCTGCCTCAGATCACCGACAAGGCTTCTTATTTTTCCTTTAACGCTAGATGACTATGAAAGGTTTACATTTATATGAGACAAAATCAGTTTATGTTATCTGGAAAATGGCTGCTAAACATGTGAAAGGAGAGACTGATGCAAATGGCAAAGGCCCAGATTTTTCTTCTACAACTTCACAATAAGTAACTGAGTAAATGTGCATTCACTTTATCGAAAGATGTATACAGAGCTATGGCCATTCATATTCTCCAAGGAATACTTAAGAATGTTTTTATTGCTATTTGATATCGTTCACTGTACAGAATAAATAGGATGTTTACAAACACATTAGGTTTTTTAGGCTTAAGTTGCAAGCTTTTGTATGGAATTTATGCCCATATTACATCTTAGAAATGGAGTACATTTACATTACAGTAATAATGTAATTCACATTTAGGAATGCCTTCTCAATAAAACTCAAATATGTGCAGAAAAATTATGATCCCTACAAAAATGTATATATGTATTTCATTTAAATACAACATATACATTCCTTTAGCATTATATTTATCGTTAATCATGCCATATATTTCAATGACACATTACCAATCAGATTAATAATCTGCTTTTAAATTATTTAATACATTATTAATATATAAAGATTATTAGTAAAATCTGGAACGAAACACAACCGACACAAAACTCTAATTTGCAGACTTTTAATTTGAATGTTGAACTAGAGGGTTTTCAGTCACCCCACCTTTTAGTACTAGTGAAGTCTGCTATATTAATTATATTAATGAATTACAAAAGGGACTTTATTATTTAACTTTAAAGTTATTATTGCCACCTGTTCCATTTGCAGTGCCTAGACTTTTTATTACAGTTCTAAACAGACCATATGTTATATATAAACAATAGTTTACAGCAACATTGAAGGGGGAATGGGATGTGAAACAAATTTTGACAACTAAAATCCAACAAATATTTACTAATATTTATGCAGATATCCCTTTTTCCTGCTTTTGTTGGCACTGGAGCTGTAAGCACAGAGGAAACAACTCCTGTACCTGCAGCCTCTGCACTTTCATCTCTATTNATTTTTTGGTGATTAATAGAAAATCTGGCATAGTAGTGGCAGCCGCTACTATGCACAGGCTATTTTAATAATTTCAGTTTTCCAGCACTAAAACACATTAATTATATTTTTATTAATGGCCGTATATAGTAGGTGCTGCCACTGCTATGCTGACATTGTAAAACAATATTAGTTATGATTATAGTTATAAATAAACATTTTTTTTACACTTTGAAAGCAGGTCATTTTCCTATGCTCTGGATCAGATCCTGATAGTCTTTTCTTTGCCTGAATAGCAACATCTTGCCATATTTTGTTCAGACAATTTTTAAATACAAACATAATAAAGAAAAATAAAATAAAACATCTTTATTTGCATTCCTTATTAAATGAAATAATACTTTAATCGCAGCACGTAAAAATATGGGCTACTTTGAAACATGCAAACTAGCTGCATTACAACTCTCAGTCTATATGCATGTACATTAGTTTCAGAGCTGTGCTTCAATCTTTCCGTCTGTATGCATGAATAAAACAAATTCACACAGAAAGTCAGATGCAGAACAAGTTTCTGCATACCTTGCACTAGTGGAACAGGGTTTTTCACTGCAAGTAAATTAACATGATGGGAAGGATTTAGTGCTGCTGCAGGTACAGTAGCAGATCGCCTTCCCTGCACTTACATCTAACATTTCACATCAGCTCAAAGGTTGGTGAAATTACCAATTTTTTTCCATATCCCCCAACAGTCCCCCCAAAAGCGGGACTGTCCCGCTGTCCCTCCCTCCTACCAGTTTGTCCCGCTATGGCTTTTTTTGTTTTGCCATTGCCGAAAAGGGAGTGGGGCTTTGTTGGGAGGTATGTTTTTCTGCTCATGTTAAAAATCTTAAATAATAAATTGTAAACATCAGTTACATTTTAAAATGCTTTTTATTTCACATAATGCCCAAATGTTACATTTTAGTTTATGCCTAGGTAGCAGTATAGAGCTGCACATTGTATTCAGGGCAGCATGAGGAAGTTATCCTGGAATCAGCAATGAGCTTGCGGCAGCCATTTTGTTAACAGAAATAATAACAAATATATTTGTATCAGAAACTTGCAAAAAGATGATGAAATGATTTTTCCAGTAACAAATATGTACTGGTACAAATATGTACTCTGATTCTATTTTCCTTAATACATGAGTATTACGTTTATGAACTGATTAGCAGCAAAAATGAATCATACATACAAGAATTATGACATACTGCATGATACCCATGACATACTGAATACCCATTGTAAAATATAGTTCTATTTTATATAGTATTCTCGACATTTATCAATAAGAAATGGGAATAAGCAATAGCAGAAAATGTTTAAAAATGGGGGAAAAAATTATAAAAAATTGCTATTGTATACAACTCATAAAAGTTATCGCCACCGTTCTCGTTTCCAAAGTCGAATTTCTTTGTGGCCACCCTGCCTGGATAGCCAAGGGTCCTCTGCGTATATACCGTTTGCACAAAATGCCCCATTGACTCTGGGATGGGACTGGCTCAGGGATGGGAGGGGGGGCGGCTTTGAACCGGGATCTCCTCGTGGCTACCATACATGGATATAGCCAAGGGTCCCCTGCAGAGGCACATGCTGGTCTCTTATTTTTCGTACCCTGGGGGTCGGAGCAGCACTAATTCAGAATCACCACGAACGTACTTAGTGGTAGATAAAAAAGGGGCCGTGAAAATGAGGAAGTACCAATAAAAGTTTATCTATTCATTTTTATTAGTAACTACTGTCTTTGTGGATATTTCTCCTTTCTTTAAGATCTTTGGAGATTTTAGTGGCATAAACTTGCTACCTAATGAAATAAGCAACGCTGTTGAAGAACATGTCAACCAGATGTATTCTCCAATGTGTAATGCGGATTCAACAGATGTGCGAGACAGGAAAAAAGTACAACAAGCAGATGGGAAGGTATTGTTTTATTGAAATTTATATTAATTACTTCCACAGCAATACAACCACCACCGAAACAGGTGAAGTAACTGGTGCAAATTATAGTTACTTTTTGCAAAATCGAAATTGTAATTGTAACTTGTTACTATACATTCAATTGTAGCATTATATATCCTTTAATAAGACATTGAATCTTCTGAAATGTGTGATCTGGTATAATGCTATCGTTAGTCCCATAATCACTTGGGGGGGGGGGGGGGGNNCGGAATAAATGTCCCTAAAGCAGCTGAAGTGACGTTTCCAAAACAATAAAAAACAGGTAAAAAAAAAAGTCTCATTCTTATGCAGATTAGAAAATAAACAAATTGAATGAGTTGATGATGTATATTATGTATATTATGTTTTTGATTTTTTTGTCTGCCATAATTAGAAAGGCCACTCAAATCAAGTCATTATATCACTGGAAAGAAAGAAAAGTCATGAGAGGAAGGAATTTCAGGGGAGGTAAAATGAATACGATGCATTTATTTATTGCACAGATACTGACCAGCTGTTATTTAGACTTGTGCTAAGAAACATCTCCTCTCTGTTTCCACACATTAAATTTACCTCCCCTAAAAATCAACATGGTTTTACCCATGTGTAACTTAACTTGTTCGATGTGGTCCAATGACATGTACTTGAGTGGGCTTTCTAATTTTGGCTGTCATACATAATATACATACATGATATACATCACTTGTCTACATTCTACTGTAATACTTCTCACCATTTTACCTGTTTTTATTTCTTTCTTGTAAGCCTCATTTCTAAAGAGTCAAAAACATATTCTGAGAAAAAGATATGTCTTTTTGTTACCTGAAATAATTCTGACCTGACTGTTAAGGGCAAATGGCACTATGGCAAGAAAGGTTACCAGTGATATGCAACGAAGTCCTCTATGCAAATTTTACCAAAAATATGGATATTTCTTTATACCATCACTATTAGTTGCCACCTGCTGATGAAACAAGAACATTTTCATGTATTACTCAAAAAGACTAACAAGACCACTAGCAGCATGTTTCAGGTCTATAACAGCAAATAACATTAAGCTTTTACCAGTATTTTAAACTTTACATCTGCATCTCATTAACTTTGGTGACATTAGTCAGTCAGGTTACCCCATATCAGAAGTCATACACAGGGACATAACTAGACATTTCTGTGCCAACGGCTCTGCATTTGGGTACCTAGGGTGGCAGCGAGACAGGGTGAAAAAAAATTATTAAAAGGAAAACAAAAATTAGAAAAATGGTAAAAAAAAANCGTAGTAATTAAAAACCAGGAGGGCAGATGGCATTACCCTTCTGCCTTCCTCGGTGGTTAAAACTTTGTGACGTCATCATGTCATCGCACCGGTATGTAATGTGATGATATCATGCCACTATGTCATTCGCCAACAGGGGGTGCAGGGCTGTTTTAAACTATACAATTAAACTATACTATATATTACCAAAATAATTAGCTTAAATTGGTGCCTTTCTGTCTTTGACACTAGCAAACTCTTTTATCACAGCATCAAAGTTAATAGCACTGTTGTCAATGTATTCAATTGAGTGAATGGCCAAATTTGATTCTTCACAAGCTTTAGTTTGCTAAAGCTACATTCACTGGATGCTACTGTGACAAGAATACTTAGGTATATTCTTAGAGCGATATCAATATTAAAATTCTGCTCATTGGACATATTAACAGATTCATCCACAGCTTCAAATTTCATTGGAAGATCTATTGACCAAGCATGAATAGTTGCCTCAATACTCTTTAAATGTCTTGAGGAGACTTCACATTAGCTAATACTAATTGGATAGGAAGAACCTATCTTTATACCAGATTGTGTGCCTTAAACATGTGGGCGTTGTGTATTAAGAAGTAATTATTTTAAAAAGGTTCTCCATGTTGCCATTTGCCTTCACAATGTTTAACCTTAAAATACAAATAGTTACTAAGCAGCAGTTCCATGGAATTGCAAAAGGAACCTCCAGAAAAAAGTGATGGCAATGACAAGTATGAGCGCATAGACTACATGCTGTTTGAATTATAGCAGTCCCATTGACTTATGAATTAAAATATGAAGTACAGGCGCAATCATTTACTAAATAAGGAGACAAAATTATTTTTCATTATATTAAGGAGACAATAATGTTTGATAGTTAATGGGGTAATAATTATTTCTGGCAGGGCCAGTACTTATGAATTCATGGCAGGGGGCATCATTAATACTGCACACCTCTAGAACATGTTTGGTGTATTGCTTTTTTATTTGTTGGATTTAGGAACTACAATGTCACAAATTTTACATTGGAAAACAATGTATCCTATATAGAATGTTAACTACATAGAACAACAATGAACAATTTATTTTATTGTCTTTTGTTCTATTTTTTTACAATAATGAGAAAATGTATTTAAACAAATAGTAATATAACAAAAATAATCCATATAGTTTCTCTGCATCCATGTTATAATTTACAATGAGTCCTGTCTAACATATGCAACACATAAAAAAGAACAGGAAAAGACAAACATGCCTATTCCACTTTTACAGGAACATATTATGGAAAGCAGAAGAAAAATCACATTATACTGAGAATTGTAAATTAGATGTAATTAAACATGTCCATTCTAAGAGATCGTCTAAAGCTGCATCTTTAAGCAATTACAATGCTCTGCACAAATGCACTCTAAAAGTCATATTCTTAATGATTGTTATATTTTATTTTTAGTTTACCATTCATATGCATCATTAAGAATGGAACAACCAGGATCATAATGTTCAAAACAACTGGCTACGCTCAGATGAGATCTACATAGAAATAAATCACCAAGATGCAAGAAAGGCAACTTCAGTTTTCTTGTAACACCTGCTGAAAAAGTTGCAGAGCCAGACTGAAGTCGTCTAGCAGACTAATGATAGAAAAGCACCTAATAGCCTAGACTTTTATGTTTTTGTTGGAGCTCATAATAATAAAAAAAAAGGCAAAAAACAAAATGCTTTATACACATGTATTTAATAAGAAACTGGCTATATTTGCATTTTCTTTGTGCCTTTGTATTTAATTTAAATATGACATGATGAATATATAAAGATATTTTACCTAGTTTCTAAAATAGGCCTGACCCTGACTTAAAGTGCTCCCATATAATGGCAAATTTTCTGATCATAAGCAAAAAGGGTCTGTGCTACAGGGTATGCGTATAAAGAATTACGTATGCAGTGTGTGTAAATTGGCTTCGAATATTAAAGTAAATAACTTAATTTATTTATTAATATTTATTAATATTTTTTTCTCTACTCTTACAAACACATCTCTCAGCCTCAGCTCTTATAATTGTTGTGTAATACTTAATCTGAATAATAAAATAGAATTGTATCATGGTTTACTAGAAAACAATATGGTGTCTCATTAAGGGTGGTTAACTTTGTGGGTATAAAAATTTGGGTCTGAAGAAAAGATTTAGCAGATGCAAGTGCTTTATTCATAGCCTGATCAATACATACAGAGAATACATAAAACGAATGTATAGTTAGTTATGCCAAACAAAGTTAAACAGAAAGCAAAGTTACATACTATACTAAATATTATTCATGTTTTCCCTACCAAAACCATGAGTGCCATGTTAGGAAACCAGAGACATAGGGACTGTTTCAGCCCTGCGGGCTGGCGGGGACGCAATGTTTTGCCGATCTGTGCATGCGTGGAGCACGGAGTCGGACGCAAAGCGTAGAGGCTCAGCCTGCACCATGTCCAGACATTGTCCTTTGAACAATTACCTGCCTCATTAAGTGTTACAAAAATTATTAAAATAAATAAAGTGTGTGTGTGTGTGTTTTTTTAATACATTTATATATTTTTAACCATTTTTTTGATTCATTAAAGGCAGCAGTGACTGCCGGCTTTTATGATCTCAGCGTACACTGCGTGTAAACACTAGCATCCGGAGCCTCTGCGCTTTTTAGCTTTGCACAGGGATGAGGAGCATATTCATCTGAATTAAAGGGACCTGGCGGCTGCACGCTGTTTCCTGGGGGGTTCGGGGGGGTAGGTTATCTATAAATTGTTGTTTTACAGGATCCTCCTCACTGTTCCAGAATATCTCTTTCTTGCTGGTGTACTGTCCCTGGAGCGTTGACTACACTCTTTGGTTGCTTGTCCATTGCTGTTTTGCTCTTTATTGTACTTTGCCTTTGTCTTTTCCTATCTCACCCTTTATTTTGTCCTATTTGCTGCTTCTTTTTCTTCCTTTCCTCTTTCCCCTCCTTTCCCTTACAGCCTCATCCCTCCCATCTCTTCCCACACTCTTTTCCCATTCCCCTTTCCTGTCCATCTCCTGTCATACCTTTCCTCAGCGTTTCTCTGCTCGTTCTCCTGCCGGTTCGTTTCTTGAGGATCCGCTGTAGTGGTCATGTCCCCTCCCTTCTTTCCCTGCGCCATGTTGCCATGTCCTGGCTGTCGCATCCAAGACGTCTCCCAGCCTGCCTGCGTGATGATGGCGGCCATATTGGCGAGAGTCCCTGATCGGCGAGGACACGCTGGGGAGCCCCCTGTGAGCTCCTCCCTCTCTGCATCATCCTGTCCCTGCCCAGCTTCCTGGCACGATTAGTGGGAAGCTCTGGGTCCCCACTGGTGAGGATTCTTCCGGGCCCCCTGTGGTGAGTATTCCTAGTGCTCCCTCTGCCCTGGCCTCTCCAGGGTCGTGTTTCCTCTCCCCCCGCTGTTTCGCTCTTGCGTAGTTTGGTCTTGCGTTGCCAGGGGTTTAATATCACCTTTACAGCCAGGCACATTCTCAGGGTTTACAATTCTATCGAAGCCACGCTGTCCCACTTTCACTGGACGAAATTTCACGCCACATGCAGGTCATCGGTTTACCTTGCCCTCCCACTCTTTGGCAGATTGCACTGCAGACATAGAGCTCCTGGCCACCAGCTCCCTGGCCCCTGCGACCTTCCAAACATACCAGAGGGCTTTGGGTGAATGGTCGCAGTTCCTGCTCTCCCACTGCAAATTTTTGGGGGGGCTTTTAGGGTGTGCAAGCTTGTTTCTACAGGCAAATCAGCCGAGGACTCTGGCTTGCTCATGTGCAACGTGGTCATCTCAGATGTGTCCATCGCCTGAAAAGTGCAAAGGTCTAACACTGACCAGCAAGGGAGGAGCTGTTGTATAATGCTTTTCCCGCACTCTGATCCCTCAGTCTGTCCCCTGGTTTTGGCCAGGCGCTTTCTTGTTTTCCATTCCCCAACAATACATATGTCCCTTTCACTTATTTATTTTCTTGGGCATCATCATTGCCCTTAAGTGCTGGCTCTTTGTCTCTGCTGTATGAACTGTTGGACTTTCCAAAACAGTGCATAATATAAAGCCTGCACCAAAAAGAGTGACGAAGGGTTTGCTATTGCAAATGCAGTTAGTATATGTGTAAATGCATTTTTTTATATTTGAACAAACAGAGGCTACTACTATTATAATGATTACTGCAAAACTGGAAACACAAACATGGTTAAATGAATCGGTGTGTAAAGCGTTATGTAGAGCAGATCATTAGTTAAGCTGAATGTTACTGATATGTGTACAAGTTTGGTTACTCATCCTGTTAATAGAATGGTGAATGTGGCAGAATATAATCTGTTACATATCGTTGAGTTTACATTTTTCTACTCATGCCTTAACATTTTATATAGTACACTGCTTTAATGCAAACCAATTGTCGTAGCCTCACTGCTGCTCTTTTTCATTGCTCCTCAAAGCATTACCACTTGATTTATTTAATAAATCCAAAGCCTGAGCATGTCAGCAATGTAGTTTCTATTGGAATGCTTCCATGCTGTGTTTGTTGAAGTGCTAAGTAATTTGCTTCTAGTGGAGGCACATATCATTTAGCACTACAGTGCATGTTTAACAGGATGATGAAAAACACTTATCTATTCAAATGATAATAGTGATCATCTTGATTCCTCGAATTTGCTTTACGGTTATGACCCTGGGGGTCTAGTTATAGCATTCCTACACATGTAACTTACTATTATTTGGTGCTGACATGCAAATCGTATTTTGTTAATGTGGACTTATGTGCTGTAGTTCCAGAGACCATCTGTAAAATTTATATAAAACGTAGATAAGTGATATAAATAAAACAGGTCATGTACCCTTATTTTTTGTATTATATTATATAGCCTCAGAGCAAGTGAGTAGAGTAGTACATGACCTGTTTTGAGGTGGCAGCCATCAATTCATTGCATTTCTTCTTTTACACTAGCATTTCTGAGAATGGAGGTACGTGAATTAGGGTAGTATGAATATTGTGTTGTATTGTCAAGGGCTTTCTTTTCAACACAACCATACAAGAAAAGTCTTGACTTCTTACCCATATCAAGGTAAGAATTTTTGTGGGTGCAATGTTTATGCATTTTCTTTATGCTTGGTAGTGTAACTTAAATTATGTATATCCATATATGTATCTGTATCCCAATCGCATTCATATATGAGCGATATGCTCCTCTTTGCAATGAATGCCTCTGATCGAAGTTGCTGATTGTGATTGAAATAGTGATAGAGAATTTGTCATAATATGTCTAATAACAGTGTAACAGTGACCCTGGTCAGTATCTGTGTGCAACATGCAACAATAAAGTATTCTCCCTGCATGCACACACTGACATTCATTTTACCCCCCCTCCCACGGTAAGATAAATTGTTCCAATCTGAAGATTTTTTCAAGAGTGGGCAAAACCATGTTGAATTGCAGGGGAGGCAAATTGAATTAGCTACAATCAGTATTACAGGTGAGAGATGATGTTTCCAGCCCAAGTGTAATAACAGTGTAACAGTAACGCTGGTCAGTATCTGTGTGCAACATGCAACAATAAAGTATTNGGCATGTATTACAGAGGAGGTAAAATGAATTAATCAGTATTAGAGAGTTGAGAGATGATGTTTCCAGCCCAAGTGTAATAACAGTGTAACAATAACACTGGTCAGTATCTGTGTGCAACATGCAACAATAAAGTATTCTCCCTGCATGCACACACTGACATTCATTTTACCTCCCCTGCAATTCATCGTGGTTTTACCCACTCTTGAATAAATCTTTAGATTGGAACAATTTATCTTACCGTGTGTGCCCAGCTTAAGTCATGAGAGTGAAAAGCTGAATCCAGCCCAATGTGTATATTGTATGTATGAGTGGCCCCGTCCCAGGTAGTGTATGTAAGTCACTTATCGTTACTAGGTCTGGATCCCGCCCAAAGTCCCACTGAAAAGAAGGATAATTCTTTGATTCTAGTTGTTAAAAAACTATGGTTTGCTTTGACCTACTTTTAACAAAGCCCAGCTGTTCTGTAAAATTCCAGCTAGTTAGTATTGTAGAATTAATCTTTTAATACAGGCATTCATTTAAATAACTTCACATTTTCATTGAGGAAATGCATTAATTAGCTTCCCATAAACATAGGTTTGCTGGATAGGAAATGCAAGTAGCATGCAACCATTATGAACCAGCAATAAAATATAACACATAAACTCGCATTAAGCAGGATAATATTCAGGCTCCTTGATTTGTATTGGATATGTGTCTTGTGGCTGAAACCCACTGTAATGAACTAGCCCACAAATCACCGCTTAATGGTAATCTACTTATACATATTGCTTAATTAAAAGTTGTGAGCTTATTAACATGTGTCTTTGGAACTGAGCTTTGGAGATGTAATCTCTGTGCAAATCAGACTGGGTTGTAAAAGTTTTATAGATCAGTAATAATATGAAGTTTGATATTTTAATAACCTATAACTTTTCTCCCAGTAGTTCATACTCTGATATCCACATTTCCAATGTTTATACACATGGAATAAAGTAATAAATATATTCCATTTTATAAATTTGAAAAATATAACAAATAAAAAACAAAAAAGTCCCTAATATTTTCTGCTTCTGCTGGCTAGAAAATATTAGGATCTTATTAGGTTACATATGACGCCATCTAGTAACAGAATGGTTCAGAGCTGCACCAACAGAGGGGTCCCCAACAGTGTGAGTTTCAAGAGTCATTAAGCGCTGACAAACCCTATCTCCAAATTCTTACACTAACCATCCATTTCCACTACTCTAACTGTAATCCTCCATTCCCCACTGCCTAACCTCAAACCTCCCCTCACAAGAGCCTAACCCCAACTAGCTTCTCACTACCCCAACCCCAACCCTCCCATTACCACAGCCTAACCCAAACATTGTATAGTCATTTTGTTGTCCATGTCTGTTAATATTTTCCTTTTAAGTACTGTAGTATTAACATACTATTTTTAAAAAAGTATATTGCATTATAAAGTAAACAAGCGTTTTGATTACCATTACCTTGTGACTTTATTTTTTGGAAGTCAGTTTCTTATTTACACTTGAATATTAATAAGTTCAATGCATATGAACCTAAGGGATCTTGTTGTTCCTGCCAGAATCCTACCATAATTTTTCCATAGCCTCCCCTGCACTCGCTTTACGTGCAAACTCTACGCAATGTTGGTCATCACACCCCACCTCTGTAAAGGTTCCTTATTTTAAATACAGGATTATATGGCATGCATTCAAATTGGTACCTGCCTCCTGTATATATACACAGATAGCTGGCTAAGGCTACTTATGCAATCCGCTTGGGTAAGTTGTCAACAGTATGGAGGTCTGTGTCCAGTCTAAAGTGTGTGCATAATAGGCTAAACTGTGGTGTAACTATGTATAATGGAGCCCATGGCAAATTTTATAGTGGATTTTATAGTTTATTTTATAGTTTATTTTTAATACATTTTTAGTTGTTTAGTTCAACTAATAATTTCATGATGAATCATTTTACCACTGTACAACATAGAGATCCACAATAGTCTCATCTAATAACAACAGCAGATACTAGCAGATGACATGCGGAGAAAGCTAAGCTAAGGTGTTTACTAGAGACAAATCCAAGCTATACATATATATAATATCAGTAGAACTCAACCTAACATTGCCAAACAATAAATTGTAATGATCCATATATAACAATTGACGTACACGTACCATTCTATGTTCAAAAAGCATGTGTGAAGTTGTAATTCGTTGAGGGAGAGTATCAATGTAAACATCCCACATGGCAAAGAAATGTTCCACATTGTTACATTTATCATATAAAGTGTCTAGGCAATACATTCATAATATGAGCCTGACTTTCTCCATAAACAATAAGATAGGATCCAGCCATGTGATGTATAGTTTCACACGCAGCAGATGAGTCGTGCATGGCGGGAGAATTCATTCTACGCAGTGGCTTTTCTGTGGCACCTCCTTTTAACTCTCAGACCCGGATCAGGTAGACTTCAGCATCTGGTACTATTTAAAAATACATTAATGATGATGACAATGATGAAAAAGTTCTTTTATTTTTAACTTGGTTCATTTGTAATTGAATTTATATTGTACCAAAACTTAAACCTTAAATAAATGACTGCTACCACATTGTCAACCAATATGATTTTGTTAAATGTCATATATTTATTGCAGATTATAAATTCATGTTCAAAACATCAAAAAAATCCACAATAAACAATGATAACATACAATTATTAATCAAACAGGAAAGCCCAGCAGTAACCATGATGTGTTTTGTGTTAAAGAAGGTCTCATCCATCTACAAGCCATGTAAAATAAATAAGCAGATCCATGTATTTAATTACCAGAAAGTCATAAAACAATTAATCCAATCACAATACACCAGGGAAATACACTAACCAAGAGCTCTAAGGCTAAATATAAAATTTACAGCAAACTCTTATGTCAGTGTAATTAGGAGATCAATTAACCACAAGAAAGGACAGATCTCAGGACACTCAAACAAGGTTATAAGTTATTTGGCAATAATAAAGGACATCCATTGACTTATTTTTATCATTGTGCTGTTCATAAATTTTTGCTTGCATTATACAAGCAATACAGGTAACTGTAAAATAAAGAAAATAACATTTAGATTTCGGATTAGACACATCTAATAACATTGAACAGAAAAGGAATACACTATACATTATAATAGCTTTTATTTGTAGCAACCATTTATATGAATAAATTGTTAGCAGTGTTTCTAACAGTTGTATACCCTAGGTTCAGAGGAGCATTTGTTGATGGGCCCACAGGTGAGTGGATCCGGGCAATAGGACACAATTCCCACCATTTCTTTGTGGATATATTCTATTTTTTTTTAGTTTTGAGTAAATCTAAATAAATAAATAAAAAATCTAAACAGTGACTATTTCTTAATGATATTGTGTAACCCATTATGGTTACTGAAGGATATAGTCACATTTCGATTCTTAGGCTCTTAGCACCCCTTATCTTCCTTCCTTCACCCTTACCCTGTCCCCATGGTACAGGTCCTCTGCTTGAAAGGCATCAGGTATGACCACTGTTATAATGGAAAAATCCCACCATGTGCACAAAATGTGGTTCTCTCCAGCAAATATAATTTCTGTAAAAGTAAAATTATGTATATTTTTATGTATTAATTAATGTATTTATTGTTTGATTTGCTATATTTTAAAAGAATGACTATAGATGCAGTGTGTTTCACCTTTACTAGCTAATCCTTTTTCATATGAAAGCTATTTTAATGCAGTCTATTACTATATATGTTATTTTCCATATTATATTATGTACTGTACAACTATAGTAATTCCATTTCTGCATTTCTGAGTACTGTAACCTTCTGTCCCTTAGTGGCAGCCTGCACAGGGAGTGGAGATGTACTATGCCAGTGTTTCCCAAACTGTGTGCCGTTGCTCCCAGGGGTGCCGCGACGCTCTCATTGGGGTGCCGTGGAATGTTTTTTCTGATNTGGTGCAGCATTGCTAATGTTACTTAGAAACACAATTTTACGTCTTGTATAGGAGTAACACCAGATTTGATGTCAACCTGAAGTATTTCTGTTTTTTCCTAAATAGTTATTACATGATTTTGACTCAAAAACGTAAAAAATTCGAAATTATTCTGTCTTAGGGGTGCCTTGAAAAATTATGGAGACCCAAAGGGTGCCTCAACTGAGAAAGTTTGGGAACCTCTGTACTATGCTGAAGCTTTCCCATTCGCACCTTGAGGTGAGAGTTACTTTCTGTACACATTGGCCTAAATGGGATGTTGCCCATAGCAACCAATCAGACTTGAGCTCAGTATATAAAATGAAACTTGAATCTGATTGGCTGCTATGGGCAATGTGCCCACTTTTCAATCTCACTGAAATCTAAAGGCTTAGTAAATGTATGCCATTGTGTCTGTCCCCTCATTGCCTCATTCAGTTTACATGTGTTAAGGTATACATATATCTAATATATGTACACTAATCATACCTGCTATACCACCTGTAATAAGCTCTGCTGCATTTGACAGTTACTACCACCTAAATAGCTCTGTTTATTTGATAAACAGAATAACTCTGTTCATGATAATAAACCATACCCTGGTTGGACAAGGACCTTATCTCTGTGGGTTTTATATGTTCTCCCTGTATGTTCTCCGGGTGCTCCTGTTTCCTCCCACATCCCGAAAAACATTCTAGTAGGTTAATTGGCAGCTGACTATGTCCCTATGCTATGTGTAATTGCTGCTATGTATCAATCTTCCTAGATTGTAAGCCTGCGGGCAGGGTCCTCTTCCCCACCAATTGGTAGATACCTAAAGGTAACCAGACAGTTAAAATCAATAAGTTCTACCATCAAAGCATTTACAGGTAGACACTATACAATTTTTGGGCCAACCTTACAATTAAAGCCTGATCGGCCTGGTAATTGTATAGTGTAGATATTGGACCAATTTGTCGGAATGGCAAAATGGTTTTGTTACAGTGCTAAAGGATGAGACAGCGTACCACAAGGTAAAAGTAGATAAAGACAATTTGTGAAGTTCCCTATATTTCTTTGTAAAAGCAAGTTTCTTTGGTCATGGTAAACTTTCATAAGGTGTTGAGTTTTCTTCTTATGAATTTATTAATGTAGCATAAAATTATTTCCAGCTGATAACTATGAAAGCAATCGACACATTCACCTTTGTATTATCAATATTGCCTTTCATCAGTTTTAATGAATTCATTTCATTTTGTAGGTACAATTGACGAGCAAAAGGATAAGACCAGGGAGAAAAGAACAAAATGAACCACCACCTATTGCCTAGAACCACCTAAGAGAATAAACAGGAGCTCAAACAAAACTAATATGCAACAGAGTGTATACCAATTCAAATTCTATTTATTAATTAAATACATATTTAAAAATATATAAAATCAAATATTAAAATATGTACTTTTTCAAAGATTGCACACCCAGAGACATATATTACGGTTCACCACAGTACAAAAATTATGAAAGTAAAATAAGGTAGATAATAACAGAATGAAATCAAGTGGGCAAATCAGTCAGACCTCATCTCCAGGCTTGCACTGTTTATTGAAGGAACTATGGAAGAATATAGCTATCTCCAAGAACTCGGGCACTCTCAGATGATAATTCGAGCTGCAGCTTTTATATAGGAATTCCACAATAGAAAAAACTTCAGGAGCAAAGGAGAATCTCACTTGATATAATCAAAGTGTGGAAAATGGAAATGCTCCCTACTCCGTATTGTAATGGTACTTTCAATAAACAGTGCATACCTGGAGATGAGGTCTGACTGATTTGCCCAATTGATTTCATTCTGTTATTATTTACCTTATTTTACTTTCATCATTTATATACTGTGGTGAACCGTAATATATGTCTCTGAATGTGCAAATATTTTAATATTTGATTTTATATAGTTTTAAATATGTATTCAATTAATAAATAGAATTTGAAATGGTTTACACTCTGTCGCGTATTAGTTTTGTTTGAGCGCTCCTGTTTATTCTCTTTGTTTTTTCTCATTTCATTTTGTGTTTAAATCTTTTTATAAAAATTCTATAGCACAGTATATATGGAGAAAAAACCCGGAGTTTCTCTGACCAGTCAAACATAACAATACTCCTCAGTAGTTAATTTGCTGGCATACTAGCATATGCAAATCCTGTCACAATACTAAAATGCAATCATGTAATGACTGGAAAATTTTGCCGTCATAAATCACAGTACCACGATCATCAAAAATTGCAGTCATCCAGGACAAATTTAACATCATTTACGTTTTTCCAGTTCCTGGTCTATAAAATGCAATAATTTTGGCGTGTGTTTTACTGAATATCGGAAAACTCCCAAGACCTATACAACATTACTCAAAAGACTTATAACTTTATAGTGATTATGTTTCGCTGTTTTCAATTTAAGCACTGAATTAGGAAAGATACTATCAATGTTGACAAAAGCATGCTTCATATAGATATATATATATATATATGTATATATATATATATATATATATACTGTATATGTATAGATAGATAGATATAGATATATGGTAAAGTCTCTGCTCCTTCCTCAAATAAGCTGTGGTTTGAATGCTAAAGATGTAATGAACTTCACGGTTCATAGCATCTGACATTGCTTAATTAATGGGCGCATTTATAGAACATAGGCCTCTGTAATTGATTTATATGCATGATTTGCACATACAGCTGTTAGTTCCTGTAGGAAAGTCATAACTCAAATGTGTGCATATTTTTAAGATATGAAGGAGACAAGAAAAACGACAAACCTGATAAACCCCTGAACAAATTTATAATACAAGTTAATAACTCATAAAAAACGACAAGATGCTTGCAGAGCTACTCCATATTCTTCAAAAACCTCCCACATCAAATTAGAACCTTGGAAGAAAAAGTTATATGTAGCAAAGCAGCGACAATAGTAAAATAATGAACTTCTGGCATATTAGACTGAAAACCCACTCGCATAATGAAAATGGGAAATGTCATAGCATCTATAGCACGTGGTACTGATTAAAGAGAAAGCAATAAACACACAAGAGGTCATTAATGATAGAGTCAGATCTAGGGGTCAGGCTTTCTCCAGACATAATATTAATGCCTCTCTTCCCACCGAACACTGTCCTTCTGAGCTACAGGTCACAGAGACTCCAAGTGGGAGCTCAGAGACAGAAATACTGACACTGGCCCCCGGCCAGATGGTCGGGGCTCGATACAGGTGGCCTTCTTGTGCACATGGTCGCTCCTCAATAAGTTTTAAATGTGGCCAAATGAAATATAAAAGTAAACAAAGATCCAATTCAGCAGTTTTGTAAGTACATTAAGGGGTATATTTACTAAGCAGTGTATTGCAGTGAGATTGAAAAGTGGGGATGTTGCCCATAGCAACCAATCAGATTTGAGTTCACATTCTCCAGTATGTAAAATGAAACTGAGAGCTTGAATATGATTGGTTGCTATGGGCAACATCCCCACTTTCCAGTCTCACTTCAATCTCGCCGCTTAGTAAATATACCCCTAAATGTCCTTCTATGTCATTACACAAGATGGCTAACTTCCTTTCTCTGCCTTCTGAGAGCTCTCTAGAGGCAGAAAGTAAAATTTGTGATGAAACTGGGAAAACTAGCAGTAAATATATTATTTCACTGCTAGTTTATGTAGAACCGAGAGGTTTGCCTGGTTTTTCGGGATTCCGGAAGCACTGGCCAAATTTCGTGAGTCTCCTGGAAATGCCAGGAGAGTCGGCAACTGAGCTTAACATAAGAACATTAGACACCCTGCACTTCTATAATATAACAGATCGGCACTTACATTATAGAAGCGCAGGGCTCCTAACAGTCCTATGTGCAGCTCTGCTGGCAGAGGAGCGGGGAGGATTGCCCATCCAATCACAGAGTCAGATGTGCTCCTCTGCTGGCAGATCTGAAGATAACAATGTTAGGAGCCTAGTGCTTCTATAATGTAAGTACAGCTGTGTTACAGTATATTATAGTTAGTTGCCCTGCAGGTTTACATGTGCACCATCTCTCTTTGGGGAAGGGGCGTATCTCTCTTTCCCTTCCGGTTAAGTGACGTTATAGATCTATGAGACAAATTCAGTTTACGGCAATTAATATCAGATGACCACATCTGATATTCCACCACACATACAAATTCAAAATCTCCTTATGGGTACCTATTAAATCAGGTATAATACACATATGTTTTGTTAAGCTCTAGTAAGCCTCTATGGCCAAGGGAATTGTTCCAATTTGCAAATTTGGTGACAGGAAGAATAAATCACCCCTGTGAGATTTCGTTGGTTCATGTTACAATGAGAGTTTTGTTTGGGCGTCTTTGGGATCAACACAGTGTAGTTACAGAGTATTTAATTTGAGAGAACATACTCCATTAGTCTCTTAATCTTCATAAATGATACAAACATTTTCATGCCATTAGTGTTGCAACTTTTATATATCATTCGCTGTAACATTTTATACATATAAATTTGAGTTTATTGGACTAGCTAAACATCTGCAATGTGTCACTGCACTATGTCACATCAATAGAAATATTTCAGTATATGTAGAAAATGTTAACATATTACACTATGATTGTTAGATATGTTAAAGCAATGGTGTAAGTCTTATGAAGGGATCTGGGGATGATCATAAATATAAATTCATTTCTTTTAAAGCCTATACAACAGGCTATCGCGAGGTGCCAAAAGTGTCTGTTGAAAAGCCTGCTTTAAAATATTGGTTCGATGTTGAAATACTTCCCTAGTGGCAGTTTAGGAACTGCTGCTTTATCCATTACTGTTCTACTAACACCTAGCACTCACATTCTTTTTGTCTGTGGCATCTAAAGAACTATTCCAGACTTACATTGTTTTACTCAGTTTATTGTATTATTTCTATATATATATATATATATATATATATATATATATATATATTTATTTTTTGTTATCGTCGAAGCATCTTTAAAATAATACAGCACGTTTGGCATTAAAGAAACATGTAATTGAAATGGAAGCATTTATAGCTTGTGATCTGCTGGTCCTATTTTGTAATGCCCTTGGGTAATCCCTAGCTGTTTGCTTTCTAATCTCAATTGCAATACATCTGCTATTGTAATACTTTTTTTTGCCTATACATAAAGTCTAACTAACTAGATGGCTGTTTTCAATGGACCATCACCATATTTTCCTTCTTAGCAATGTGCATGCATTGTATTTAAAAATGAATTTTATTTTTTCCCAGGGTCTTTACATTGCTTAACCTCCTTCCAAGATTGCTATACAAGAGATATGTTCTTTATATGTTCTTCATATAAGTTATGTGAATAAGACCTATTATAGATGAGCTATTAGCTCCCACCTTCTACCCATATATACATAGATCTACTATCTGTTCATTTATGAATTAAAATATGTTTATGGCTATACATATATGACCATATTGGCTGGGTATTGTGTTGTATAAGGCATAAGACAGCTATGTTGTTGCTAATAACTGATGTCTATGGGTTTGCAGAAACATATGCCAGATGACATAATATGAGGATTTCGCATAATACTAATTTTCAAAATCTAAATCTTGCTGTACTAAAAGCCTGCAGTTTGCCAGTCAGGCCAAGGAAATTACAATATAAAATAATATATATAAGTTTGGTACACATTTTCCGGGTATACAAATAATATAAACTATTGGAGTACTTTTAACATTTAAAATAATATAAAAAACTAAAAAAAAATTGTCCATTCCTAAGTTATCATCATATCTTCTTAAATGACCCCCCCGGCACTCGCATGGACAGAGCCCTACCTTGTATCCTATGCACTAATTACGGCGCTGCAGAAACTATGTGGCGCCTTAAGGCCTCACCCGTGCAGCAATAACCCCATCTATGGAGTGCCCCACTCCACCCATGGACCGCACCCGCCCCTTTTTGTTGCATTCAAAAGAAAAATTAAAATAATATTTAAGAAATGTTCGTTCTCTTATTGGGACAAACTGCAGGGTGGGTAGGACAGAGGGACAGACACCCGAAATCGGGATCCCCTGTATACACCCCCACTTTAAACCCTTAACAGGGTTACCCTAAAATGGCACTATTTTGGCCATGCATAGAACAAACTCACACAAATGATGTGTATGTGCTATATGTGGAAATCATCTTTCATTAATAAACAAATATCAGGCCCATAAAGGTTAAATATATATTGCTGAAGCAGGGAAAAACCCTGTTTTTCTTGATATTTTAAGTGACCCCAGTATCAATATGATGCTGTTCTTTAGCACTACACTATAACTATAAGAGCAGTGACTCCTAAACAAGATGAAACTGGCAGTTCATACATTTATGCAGAGCACTGGCACATTTTTTCATTAATACACATCTGTAACGTAAAAAAGATGATGTAATTAAATATTATTACCAATATTGTCCACAAGAGAATCTCCTCCTAAATAATCAATATCTCAT
Organism: Platyplectrum ornatum; assembly: GCA_016617825.1. Classification (NCBI taxonomy): domain Eukaryota; kingdom Metazoa; phylum Chordata; class Amphibia; order Anura; family Limnodynastidae; genus Platyplectrum; species Platyplectrum ornatum. The sequence continues at coordinate 27,456 of JABWIB010002275.1, read as the reverse complement.
TAAACTGTCTGCATCTTACACACACAGCAGATAGACAGTGAGCTATTATTTGCTTTTCCATGAGAGACAGAGAGAATGCACACAATATTCTATACATAGATCAGGTGGGCCTCCCTCGCTCACAATAGTTAATAGAGTCTCTTCTCCTGTTTCAGTATAACCAGCGATTGATGTCAGACATTCATTTGAGAAATTGTTTCAATTAAATTATTACAATAGTAATAATTTTTAAAGATGTTCTTCAAGAGCTGTAGTAAAGGTCAATATGTATTTTATTCCTTACCTCCTCATTCTCACCTACCCATGTGAAATAATGGGAATACGAGATGCTTCATGATGGAAGTGGAAGTGTTAGGGCTAAATTACCTCTTTCTGGCATGATTCCAGTACACGTTAAATGAGCTAATTGTCCTTGACTATAAAATTACCATTTTCAATACTTAATTGCTATCATTACATTTTTTTGCTAAAGATCATCTTGTAATACAATTAATTTATCCATATAGAGCATTTTGTTGTTTGCATGAGATTTTCATTATTATATTGCACATTTCAATTCTGTTATTTGTATGAGAACCTTTTCATGTTAAAGGATGTAAAAGCTTTCTTAGATGTTAGGATTAATATATACTCAGGTATGTGAATAACTATCATATCAATAAAATAGTTAAATTAAATATGATACCATATTTTGCTTCCAAAACTATCTTACGCTGATCCAGAGTTCAGAAATCTATTGATCTGAGCAGTAAATGCAGTGTGTGTATGAAAATAGCAGATACCAGAGTGCTTTCTGGCCATGCGGTGGGTGCATAGTCTCTTTTGTGTTCTGGCCATTGTCAAAGCACCTAGGACACCAACTAATCCCTGACAGTGCAAACCATGTTATGCATCCTACTATTTAAGACCCGGCAGCACATTCTTATGAGATTACCGTGTGGATCACTTTACTTCTTGCTTGTCACATTGTTGTCCCCAGGGCCGGATTAAAGCCCACATGGACCTGGGGCTTAACATTTTTTGAGGGCCCATTCCAGTGGGTGTGTGAGGTGGTAAATTATATGTGGGCCCATTCATTACACTCATTCATCAAAACCAGGGCCAGACTGGCCATATGCACTTCTTGCAAATGCCAGATGGGCCACTGGTGTCATAGGCTGTTACCAAAAGCTGCTGGAGAGCTTCAGCCGTCCACCAATCAGAGTGCCATTAACTGACTGGTTTATGGCTAGAAAAAAAGAGGATAACTATCAGCAGTCTGATTGGTAGCTCTAGGTGGGACTGTGTGCATTAAATGCCAGGGCTAATTTTTAGTCCCAGTCTGGCCCTGATCAAAACTGTTCCCTTTTTAATCATGTTTCAATGGCAGGTGTGAAGATTGGCTGTATGTGTGGGCCCTTTGTTAATCTGGCCCTGGTTGTCCCTTGACTTTCTTTGCTTTGTCTCCATTGTGGATCTTGGTTAATACTGTTGTCTCTCACTGCTTTGCATTGGTTGTTGGATGTTTTACATCTCACCCTCCCCATTTATTAGTGTGCATTCCATCTCACACACACTTACTAAGCGGTGAGATTGCAGTGAGATTGAAAAGCGGGGATGCTGCCCATGGAACCAATTCGATTCGAGTTCACATTCTCCAATGTGTAAAATGAAATTGAGAGCTTGAATCTGATCGATTGCTATGGGCAACATCCCGACTTTGTAATCTCACTGCAATTTCACCGCTTAGTAAATATACCCCTTGGTGTTCCTATCTTTAGCAAATGCCTGTCTCCTGTCTCTTACTGGTATAACCCTGATCTAACGAAGAACATCCATTTCTCCTGCAGTTGGCCAGGAACATCAATTCATGGAAGAATCTGTTTGACATTGAAATCATATAGAGCGTCTGGGGTCCAGAGTAGTCCATTCTGGCTGAATTTGTGTGTTTTCGCTTGATTATTTAGCGTCTTTTTGCACTGCACTTGTGCACATGTGCATGCATATATATGTTGGCTGTGTCCCTCTGTGACTGTGTGGTTTTGGACACAGAAAAATGGATGTGGCATTATATCGGTGTTGTGTTCAGTGTTGCACATAGTGCTGCCCATCGCGATTATTTAACATCTCCGACTTTTTGCCTGAGCCTGGCTAGGGATGGTGCAACTGCTATTTTTGCAGTACTTCGCTGATTGCCAGCCTATTTTAAATAACTGCAGGTAGTCTGTCCTGGCCTGCACTTTGGTTTTGTGCTGCACGCACATCGTTTGTGTGTCACTAGCGTGCTTATTTTGTAAACCATTGATATAAATTTTAGTTTGAAATGGCAAAGTTGTAAATGTAAAAACATTTAAAAACTGCACACAACACAAAAAAAATAGAATAAGCAAAACACACGTATAAAAACATATAGAAAATAATAAACAAACAAAAAAAGGCCAAAAACTCAATTGCACGTCAACTGCACGTCCATGAATATTTGTGCATGGGTGCGCTTTTTTGCGTGCTATTCACAGTAGCAACTTTTGGCCAAAAACTGCAACTGTGAATCCACACAGCAAATGCGCTTTCTCTGTGCCAAAACTCTGGATCTGGTCCACTGTTTTTGATCCTCTCCACTGTTATGTGGAGAGGATTTTGTTACTGATTGTTTCTTTATTATTTATTTAGTATTTTGAATATTGAATGATCCAAAAAACATTTTTTGATTTTAATAAAANTTTTTTTACAAACTGTTTGTGTTTCTTTTTATGTACTACATGAAAAATGGAAAACAAAAAGAGATTATATAATAAAAAGCAATCTAAGAACTGGTCTGGAAATAGTATTACGTTATATTTTAATATGGACATGACAAGGTCATTATTCAGAGGTTTTGTTATATTTGTTAAATTCACTAAGTGGGTAGTTTGCAGGGGCATTGAAAAGGGGAACCAGATTCACTCACATTCTCTGGTATGGAAAATGAAACGGAGAGCTAGAATCCGATTGGTTGCATACTGGGACTCCCCCAGTCTGTCTGTCTGTCATCCCTGTGAAAGGCTTATGTCACCATACCTCCCAACTGTCCCGCTTTTGGGGGACTGTCCCGCTAAAGGGACATACTGCTAGAATATTATTTTTAAAACGATATTTGCCGCAATTGCGGCTGAAAATGGGCGGGGCTTAGCTGGACCGGGGCGGTGTTTGGGCGGAGTGAAGGCAGGGTCTGCATTGTCTTTGGTCTCTATGTCCCAGATCCTATAGATCTTCCCTTATATGTATCTATTGTCCCCCTATTTCCTGAATGTGCAAGGTTAATATAAGGCATATAAGAATGTAAAGCTCCTGTGCCATGCTGTAACCCATACAGGACACTATCATGCCTGTGTCAGCTCTGTGGGCTCAGTGTGGTGGGTGAGTGGCATGCTGCATACCAGTGTCACACTCCCCCCCTCCTTTACCTTAGCTCCATCTTAGCTCCATCAACAGGAGACCTAAGAAGGCTGCAAGCATCCCTGCATCATCAATGACAATGACTCGAGTATAAGCCGAGGGGGGCACTTTCAGCACTAAAAAATGTGCTGAAAAACTAGGCTTATACTCGAGTATATACAGTATCTTCAGTTGCAAGCAAAGGATTATTCTATTGTTATATATTGTGATAATTCATTATTTCTATCTCTTTAATTAAGTGATAGCTAGGCAAGTGCTCTTGTATCGCATGCAAACGATCCAGCTAAATATAGGTATACTTTTGCCAATGATTGTGTCTGAATTGAATTCATTTGATGATGATACAGGGATAATGTCCCTACAGCAATAGAAAGTTGGAGCTCTGCAGTGCATGATAGTCTAAAAAGCTGCATTTACAAGTGTTTTCCTCACCATGAACATGATCCAGGATCTGTGCATGCGAGAAGGTGAGGGGAGTTAATTTCCCTGTCACTCCCATCTAATGTGCAGGCTTAAGCGACTCATGTGGATAAGCAAGCGATAATCTGCAAAAAAAACCCCCATACACCTAGCAAATTAGATGGGCAGGGGAACAGGACCGGCCCAGCGGACAGACCCCTAGCATACAGAACATTGCAGAGATCTGTCTGCTTACATGTGGCATGTTCATATGCACTGTCAGAAGATGTACCCGACTTCCACAGGTGTGCAGGTGAGGATAGGGAGCTGGTTCTGGTCTCATGTGCAGAACATATACATATATACACAAAAAGGTTCTGATTGGTATTAAAGATGTCGCAGCAGTGCTGTATGGCACTAATGTTTAGAAGTATAATACCCTATTGCCAGCTATTCCTCACACTCATATGACCACAGTCATATTAAACACAGGTTGAATTTAAGGGGCACATAATTCAGATTTATAGTATTGGCCCCCACAACCCTCAATCTGACCCTGGGCCATCAATACCATTGGGCAGTTATGGTATTGCTGAGGAAGTCAATGCACAGGTTCCATAAATGACTTAATATTACTTTTCAGTGTCTCTATTGCTATTGCAGACACATCTACTAAAATGAATGGGTTGCAGCATTTACTTACAGTGACCCCAACCACACTCGATCTTGTTATTATATTATATGTATATCTTTGAAATGCACACAGCGTTGTGTTTCCCTTTTGTTACAGTAGTTTCAATTTCAAAATATAATAATAATACACTATGATCTTATTNAGTTTGCTTTTATCATTCAGGCTAGCTGTGCCCATTCACTTAGCTGTTTAATAAAATCACTGTCCTGCAGATAGAATATGGTATGTAATTATTCAAAGAGAACACATTACGTAGGCTGCAAAAATAACAATTATGGGGCAAGGTAAGCACAGATTACAAGTAGAAACCTTTTAAAACAAATGGCGTTTAATGTAATAGACATTTTTGTTTACATGCTCTAAATTAGGATTTTAATTAAGTCTTCATTGGGATCATCAAATGCATTCTATAAATTGCATAACAATTTAATTACAATAAGAGATTAAAGCTTCGGAAATGAATTTGCACTAGCTCTGAAACAGACATGTTAAATAAGAAACATAATTACCGCAAGTATACATTATTCTTCATATTTTCAGATAAATATAGGGGATAGGAAAAGAGTGAGAGAATGTGTGTGCTATAAAGTTTTTTATGCTTAGGAAAGAAATTACTATGGTATTGTGGTGTTGAAGTTGAGATAAAGCTGCAAATAATGATTGGTTAAACAACTAGGTTAAAGTCTATGGGGTATATTTACTAAGCGGTGAGATTGCAGTGAGATTGGAAAGTGAGGATGTTGCCCATAGCAACCAATCAGATTCAAGCTCTCAGTTTCATTTTACACACTGGATAATGCAAACTCAAATTTTAATTGGTTGCTATGAGCAACATCCCCATTTTTCAAACTCACTGCAGTCTCACCACTAAGTAAATATACCCCACGTGTGTGTAACATGTTCTAGAAGTGAACTAAGGGTCTGAACACATAGGCGCCACTTTGCAACCACAATTTCATGGTCAAGGGATTATCTGTAATTTTTGAAAGTTGGTAAACAGCTTTAATATCATTTATGCAATGTATAAGATATGTTTTGTTTCAGATATTGTACTAATTTTCTATTTCAGAGCCACTGTAACCGGAACTCTTTATATGTATTACATGGAAAATGGAAAACAAAAAAAGAGATTATATAATAAAACGCCAAGAACTAGTCTGGTTATATATCATTAGGATGTCATAATGGACCCCATTCAGAGTTTTGTTGTGCGCATCGTCAATGCGCAGTCGCATCGATATGTACACACTATTCAGTTACCTGAATTAGCATTTTTTTGACGCATGAAAGAAATGCGTGCTCCTTTGTGCTTACAACAATCTTGACACTGAAAGCTAATTGTTTTGTTGTGCACTTGGAAATGCCTTTGCGAGTATGTTCTGTGTAGTAGGCTATGCAATGGTTGTAATGTATGCTACAGCAGTATTAACTACTACACACATTCTGATGGAGGGTTCATTTTTGTTTTGTTTTATGGGTTAACATTTTTTGCACTCTCAATTTGTACCTTATATGATCTATGTATTCACAATTTTTTTTGTTTATGAAAATTCCATTCACATATATGTAAATACAACACCTTAAAAACATATTTCAAGTGAAGCAATAACATTGTGGTTTCATGTAGAAATAAAAAAAAATAAAAACTCAATGTCAGTCACAGATATTACAATGTAGAAGATGCATATAGACATGTGCTATATAACAGTATGGGTGATTATGGTCGTGTTTTTTTTTAAAGCATGAGGATAAACCCTGCCTCCCTCATAAAAAACCGTACACATGTAAAGAAATACATTTGCTACCTTAACAAAATTTACACAAAGTACAATGAAAGAAAAGCATGGATTTCCTGCATGTGTCAAAATAAATACAACCTGCTCAACATAACGGTGTAGAGGCAAAAGCTAAGCTTTTACACTTAATGCTGTACTTCGCAGGAGTGAAATGTGTTTGCAGCCTGCAAAAAAAAGTCTTCTGACCTCCACAGCAGCAGAAACATTTAAACATCAACACACCTGATGTTGGTGAACTATTTTGTTTGAAATCCTCTTTGCGCTACGTTTACACCATGGTCTGGGGTGGTGCAGGAAAATAGCNCACGCAGCCAGGCTTGAATAGATGCAGTAGTGCGCACTTGCAGTGGAACGCCCTTAAAAACCATTAGCATGCATAACCACGCCCATTATGCGCACCTAGAAGAGACGGAGACGCAAGGATGCGCAGCCTTAAATTGCATCTACAGTGCGTGCGACTTTTTATATGTTGCACATGCACATTTATGCAAAACACTGCTACTGCGCTAGCCTGGCTGGCGGAGTCGCAGCTTTTAATCAGTTGTAGCTTAGGATGTGGTGTTTAATATTATGTATTTTGTTTTACATTGTAATAAAGTGTTAGCAAGTTTTGAGGTTAGATAGAATATATATTTGTGCATGCTTGGTTAATTAGAATGCCACAGAAAGTTCACCTGAAACCAGTTTGCTATTCCCGCACCTGAGGAGCAAAAGACTAAATATCATATCAACAAAGAACAACTGACCCTGCTGACCATTGGTGGAGATCGGAGGCTGTCGCATCATCACCATTTGTTGGTAACTGTATAAAATAGAATGTACTTTACATCCAGTGCCATCTTATTTGACACTGTTAGACCATTGCAAACGGAACACTTTATTTGACATCACACATTAAAGCAGTAGACTACAATTACAGATTTGGAGTCTCCTTTATTTGAGGGTTTATGCCTTGACATCTTGAGGGTGCTAAAGTTGTCGTTAAGTTTTACCAGACTTAACAGTATATATATTTCAATCTATACACACACACACACACACACGGGATCTACACATTCTACGTCCTTATATTCACAGCTTTGAATATTTAAAAACATGCTTGCATACAATCTCACACAATTACAATAGTAGTAGTAGTTAAACACTTTAAGGAGCCTTGCTAAATTTTGGCACAATAAATAAGGCTTTAGTCCATACTATGTTATATTTTTTATTTGTTGTGGTCATTTAAATTAGTAGCTGTTTACAACTGTTCAAATTTAGATATCGGATGTTTGATAATCACCGTTATAATTATTTCCTCTTTATGATGATTTATACGAATGTGCTGTCAATTATATTCAGAACAACTTTGGAATTGGTCTTTGTAATGTACATTCAGTTTTCAAAGGCCATTCACATATTTCTATCTAAAATAACAGTTAAAAGATTCACAATGTAATGTCGATGTATTCGGTCTAAAATTGGTTCAACAGTACAATAAAACACAAGCTGTGTTTCTGTGTAGCAATTTTAATTATCACAGATTCAAATCAGAAGCTCGCATGTAATAAGCATAAAAAGCAGGTATATTATATATACAATTCCTAAAATCTCAGAATTCACAAAATTTTGTTAACATCATAAATGAAATATTGAAAGTCAGTGCAAGCTAATCTTATTGCAGGTACTAACTCACAGTAAACTGGTTGAGTCATAAGGCTAGATTTACTAAACCGCAGGAAAGACAAAGTAAAGAGTTTAAAACCGATAGGTTGCTATGAGTAACATCTCCATTTTTCCTTTCCTGCAGCTTAATAAATATAGGCCATAAACTACAAAATAAAATACAAGGAAGTGGATCCAGAGTTATGCCTATGATGGGATTTATGCAAGCTGCTTTCATGAGTCCCCTAAAAAGTAACATCTGTGCATGCATGTGACAAGACCCAAGTGACAAGATCAAAGTTCCTAATGGAGGTCTAGATCTGGTGCAGAGTTAAGAAGAGGCAGGTCAAAAACAAGAAAAGAAAGAGGAGGGGATCAGAACAGAAGAAGTCCTGAATTTGTTTGTTTAACAAGTTTTCTAATGAGTTTATAGGGGAAGGAAGCAAATGTAGAATTATTGGAAATCTGCAGATTGGTGCCAGCTGAGACCCAGGAAAAGATCTCTGTCATTTTAATTGTGGATTACACACAATCAGAGTGGCCTAGACAGCAACCAGACAGTAAAAGCCTGTAAGCATGCTTATTGGTGGATAGCTGAGGCTATCCACCAATCATACTGCTGATAGCCATTCTCTCTTACATAGCAACAGGCAACCAGTCAGTTAATAGCTGCCAGCATGCTGATTGGTGGATGACTAGAGAGCTGACAGCCCTTACACTGCATAGAAGCTTGTAGGGAGACAGCAGATTACTAAACATACATTTATTTATTTCAACACCCACATAGGAACAGATTTAAAAGTAAGAGCATAAATCTACACTTACAATGTGAACATTTAACATGGAAAATAAAATATCTATTTTTTTAAATGATTTATTTATGTGAAGGCAACAGGTACAGCATATCAACAGAAAAAGATAAAAGGAAACACATCATCCATTACAGTACCAGTATAAACATAAAATATCTATTTTTAACAATTAATGAAACAGGATTCGCTCGGGGTATATATTTTTGTCTTTTTTAAACACTGAAAAGTTGATGAAGACTTAAGATACAGTGAATTGTGGTAACATAACCTCTTGCATTATGAAAAGACAGTAGCACTATGGCCAGTGTATTATCTGTATGAAGAGTCTTAGGAAGAGTATACATACATACATATATACAACACTTATGGCCAGTAAACATAGTGAAGTCAATATCCCGGAGTTCCACAGGGAACTATACTTCTATAGGAGGTCATAAAAACTATGATGTAATATATATTTTTTGTATGTGTACAAAAGTGTTAAAATAACTTTAAATTAATCTGAGAAGAACTGTTGACATTTATGGTGTTTCCTTTTTTATGAGTTTACAATATCTGCAACTTAATATTGATGGGAAAGCTACAAAGGACACAATCTCTACCTTTTTACAAAAAGTTAAATCCTCTCTTGACAAATGTACAGCTTAATGATGTTGTAATGAAATCCTGGCATTGTAGCTTTTCAAGCTGTAGATCCCCTTCCACATAAGACTGTCACGCATGAGGTGCTGGTTGTTGGGTGGAGTGTGCAATGTTATGTTTTGCTTATGGAAAAGGCAATATGAGTCATGTATCCTGGATATCTTATGTCCATGGATCAGTCCAGCATGAGTCTTCCTTATTGTTAAAAATATCCATTAGGATACTACCTCAGTCACAGAGGAATGATAAGTAAGGAAAATATTTGTCAATAAAGACTTAATTTCTACCCAGAAAAGGAACATTTGTCATTCCATTCTATATTAAATACAAATATTTAACCTCTTTTTATAGAAATGGAGTCAGATACTTTATTAAATTCCACTCTTCTTATAGAATGTCATGGTATATTTATAGAGAATTTTTGTTTTTTACTGGTCGTTGTTAACAAATAAATAAACCAAAACCAATTCCAGCTACTGTAGTCCATGATACAATTGTTGGGTACACTGCAGGCACTGATCAGTCAATAGGCTGATAAGGCGGCAGCCTAGTAAGCCAGGCTCCGGGGGGAAGCGTAAATACACCTGCATCTCTGTCGCCTGCAGACTATCTCACTGTCTCAGGGAAGATGGCCTGCCAGTGTCGCTACAGCTCCTTTTTGTTATCAACACGCAGGGAGGGAACTTACTATAAATGTTTCAGCCTAGAGTGGCTGAGACCTTGGATCAGGCACTGGTACACAGAGAAGAAAAGTAGAGATCCAGAAATGAACACCAATCGAAGCCGTTGTATTTGGGTGTGTCACTGATTTCTCTAGTTTCATCCAGCCCTACTGTCCACATTTGTAGTTCTCCGCTGTTTCACCTAGGTCTCGAAGTGGAGGGGTATATGGGGGTATGCCATACCGGCACGTCTTCCACTGATGTAATTTAAATACTACAAATCTCCATTGACTTCTATTATATTCCGTTTTTTCATACAGTCATTTCTTAATGACCATACCTCCACTTCTAAATTTCCACTTCGACCACTGGTTTCACTAATAGGATTATGGTCAGCACTGTAGATGAAACTCTAGTAGGATCATCAGGATTGCTGACCATCATAAAGACAGATAGTTTCAATAATTTGATTATTTTGAAATCTACACCTTTGGGGATAATTTGGTCAAGTGTAATTTGTGTAATGCGCTAAAACTTGTGACACATCAATATTGTTTCTTCAGTGAAAATTGTGATCTCAAAATCACAAATCATAATATTATAAGAATTACTAAGAACCCATGGCCAACAGCCTAACTGTTTAAGTAACTAGTGTTAAAGTATGATGACAACTGCACTCACTTTCCCTAAACTATATATTCCTCTACGTAGGACCAATCATCAAGTGTTTCTTATGATTATAAAATCTAAACAGGGTAGAGAGAGGTATAAAGAAAGGGGAAGGTTTCTGGTTACACTTCATAACAACCCACCTAGCCACCCACCCAGACTAAAGGTTTGGTTCATTCTAAATTTAAAGGGACCATCAAAAGGACACAGTATTCAGGCAATAAAATCCAAAGGTCATCAAACTTAAATGCTTGAGCTGGCAATTTCCCTTAAAGCATTTCCACTGCATCAATACATTGAGTACATTTTATTACTTATGTCACTTTCTTGACTATCTGGGTACTGGACCTTGACATCTGAATGATTCATACTTTAGTACTGTATGATATTAAGATACTTAAAAAACTACTCTTCAAATAAAAATACATCATACAGATTTTATTATTTATTCTATCTATCTGTAAAACAGATGGAACCTGTAACTACAATATACATGTTAATAACCAAGTGCCGATCTGCCATGTGCAATGATATATGAGGGGCATAAGCTCATTGTAAAGGCGGTGTAAGGTGCTCAGAATGGAAGCCATGTTAAAGGTGTGATCAATTGTTGTCTTTGGCATGTGCTCGTCTGGATTTCTAAGCAGGCCGCACTCTGAGGGCCAGATTCAGATTTACACTCCCATGAGCAAAACCATGATGAATTGCAGGGGACATAAAATGAATGTCAGTGTTTGCATGCAGGGAGAATACTTTATTGTTGCACGTTGCACACAGATACTGCTCTGTGTTACTGTTACACTGTTATTAGACTTGTCCTAGGACACACCATCTCTCACCTATAATATTGATTGCACTTAATTCAATTCACCTCCCCTGCAATTCAACATGGTTTTGCCCATGAGAGTGTAAGTCATACCCCATTCACACAGAGCCCTATTACCAAGCAGTGATCCGGCGCTTTAAATGGTGTATACATCGTCACGTGGATGATATATACTTAACAACAGTGATTATTAGAGTGTTACTGAAGGTGGAGGGTATGGACATTTAGAAGTGAAGGTATGGACATTTAGTAGTGAGGGTATGGGCATTTAGAAGTGAGGGTATGAACATTTAGTAGTGAGGGTATGGACATTTAGAAGTGATGGTATAGACATTTAGTAGTGAGGGTATGGACATTTAGTAGTGAGGGTATGGACATTTAGAAGTGAGGGTATGGATATATAGAAGTGGTGGTATGGA
>JABWIB010002274.1:50086-70472 GCA_016617825.1 Platyplectrum ornatum | reverse complement strand
GACATTCATTTTACCTCCCCTGCAATTCAACATGGTTTTACCCACTCTTGAAAAATCTTTTGATTGGAACAATTTATCTTATAGTGTATGGCCAGCTTATGTCATGAGTGACTAAACATCTGAATCTGGCCCATACAGAGTGAAGGCTTAACATACTGATAGGAAGATCATACTACCACACAGAACAGAGTTAACCCTTTGACTCCTTCCCATTCTCGGAATGTGTTTTTTTCTTCAAACTCTAGATTCAGCTATTTATTCTTATATAACAGCTCTGGAAAAAAACTTAAAACGTAAAACTCTTGCTACAGAACTGGTGTTTTGTCCAACTTTAAAGGAGTTGTTTGTCTACAGTTAATAGAAATCCATATACATTAAATTATACAACATGTATTCATTGTAGGAGAAAGGATATGTTTAAAAAAGGAGAATTGATTTACATTAAACACTGGGCTTATTATTACATGAATCTTCTGAAACACGAGTAAGCTAGCGGAGACCTCCACAGGACATGTTTCGAGTACATTGTAAAATGTCACCGGTATCTTGATTACATTCCTATCACATTCATGAATGGAACTGAAAACATAAAATAATGGTATCCTAAAATCAATGATATACACAATCAATCTATACACAAAGAGGAGCTTGCTTAACCACACAGCACAGTGACATAGCCAGATAAGAGGTCCCGCAATATTAAAGGCATTTTCCCCGAGTCAGATACATGGCTGCTTGTTTGTGGATTCTTTTGTTTGTGTTCTTTTATTGACTTCTTCAGGAATTGTATTGATTTTCATATGACACAGACGGAGAAAGTCAATGAGGACAGATAAAATGAAATGATACATTATTCAGGCTAAAAAAGATCATCAGTTCTCATAAGTTATTGTAAAATTTTGCTTTCGGCTCTGACAAATGACTTTATTATTAGGTTTTAGGTAAGGATGGACAAAATGTTCTGAATGAGACCACAGATAAGAGTCCATTCTGCTCATTTTAGTTTTAAAGAATATTTTAGATTTATCCCAAGCATGTTTAAATTGTTCTACTCTGTGGGTCTCTACCACCTATGATGAGATGCTATTCCAATTATCTACTACATTATCTGTATCTTCAAACATTTCTATAAACCCCCAGCATATACTGTATACATATCCTTGTGTCTTCCTTTGAAAGTATAATCTCTTGGTGTACATGAAAGCTGTTAAAAAAAAAAAAACTCCCCTTGTCTCTTCTCTGCTCCAAGCTATACATGTGTAGATCCTCTGGTGCGTCTTTGTATAGTGTGTGACACAGGCACCATGTTGGTGGCTCTTCTTTGCACAGCCTTTAATGTATTTATGTCCTTCTGGAGATATGACCACAACTGATTACAGTATTCCAGGAGACACTGCAACAGTGATTTATAAAAATGGAAATGGGTAAAAAAAAAATAAATAAAAAAATAAATAAATATATATATATATATATATATATATATATATATATATTTTTATATATATATATATATATGGAAGGAATTGGCCTAGATGGATGTCAGTGCTGTGCTTCTCATTTATAATACATTGACCCCTCCACCTGCATCCTGCTTTCGGTTGATGGCTGAACCTGTATCTGGCCAGGACCATTCAGCCTCGCTCCAGCAGATACCTATTCTGACATGGACACTTTGCTGTATTGATTTTTGAATATGATTCATTCCACGAGGGGCTGCTGCATCTCTCTTCTTCTAACATTATAGACTGTTTAATTACTGCCTGCTGTCTGCTGACTGCTGTTACAGTCTCTTAGCATTGAAAGCTTGTTGCTTTATGCACTATTAAGTTACCCTTAGGACCATGCTGCTGTTACCCAAGCGTACATCAAACTTCCAGCAACCAGGAACTTTCAGCCCTATGCAATACAATCAGCATCACACATTTCTGAACATTAGCAGCGGCAAACATAATGGGGTGGGGTTTCCAGTAGCCCAGCAACCCCCCTCAATGTAGCTGTATTACATGTAGGTTATATATATTAAGGAACTGGAACTGGCACATTGTATAAAGTAAATTAGAGGTCTGAAATGGCACTCTATAATGTATGTGTAGAGTAGTGTATGAGCAAGAACCGCGCACTCGTTTCCCTGTATGAGTAGTATCTACCCAGGTGCTTAACCACTTTTTTCGGTTTTATAGTTTGTGTAGAGTTGTGTTTCACAGTTATGTAACTGAATAAAGGGTGTTTTATAATGTTTTTTTTATGTTTCACAAACAGTGTGTAAAAGCAGGCATACATCAAGAAAATCTAGATATGTTTCCATAAACATCAAATGGCAAAACACATTTTACAATAAATGCAATTTATACATATACCAAAAAAGTATAATGGGCACAGTGCAGTGGTGTAAACAGGATCTCCCAGAAATAACCCTGCTCCCCTTCCACTGACCCTCGTTGGCCTCTCTCAAGGTGTATGCGGGGCTGCTTGAATCCTGTCCTTAAATAATGACGTCCTTCTACATGCTGATTACTAACCTAGTGTAGAGATGCCAAATATCTGCCATAGTCAAAGTATATGCTTACTTGTACTCCTCATGGATTACATACATTGTTAATATACATTTATGTCCTTATATCAAAGGATCTATGGGTTTATCCCGGGCCGTACTCATTCAATGTTAGTACATGCTGGTTATTAACATAGTGCAGCAATTCCAAATGTGTACCATAATCATAGTATAATGGCACTCGCATTCCTCATACGTTTTAGTTTGAAGCATGACATTGAGGGTAATGGGATTAAACCATGTAGAGGATTGTGGTTGTAAAGACGCAATATTTCATTCCAAGTATTATGGAAGAAACATCAAATTATATATTGTTATACCTACGGGAATATTCGTAGGGGAGACCACCTTATGCAGTAGACATACTTATACATCCTTTTGATACACTATTACAAATACTTCTTGCATCCCGTTTTTGTAGTGAGTGACGTTAAGGGTACTTACCTTGCCCTCTGTAGAATGAATGCGGGTTAAACCCACTGATCAATTAATGTAATGATATAAAAGTCGTATATATATACGACATATGAGGAATGATTATGGTACACATTTGGAATTTCCGCATTATGTTAATAACCAGCATGTACTAACATTGAATGAGTACGGCCCGGGATAAACCCATAGATCCATTGATATAAGGACATAAATGTATATTAACAATTTATGTATTCTATGAGGAGTACAAGTACGCACATACTTTGACTATGACACATATGTGGAATCTCTACACTAGGTTGGTAATCAGCATGTAGAAGAATGTCATCACTATTTAAGGACAGGATTCAAGCAGCCCCGTGTACACCTTGAGAAAGGCCAACGAGGGTCGGTGGAAGGGGAGCAGGGTTATTGCTGGGAGATCCTGTTTACACCACTGAGCTGGGCCCATTATCGATACGTCCAACTGGGCCGCCAACAACTTTGGACGCCGGGTGAGCTCATGGAGTACGCAGCATTAGATAGCTATTAGATATATTAGCAGTTTGATTTTCATGGATCATTTTATGGATCATCATTTACTCTTTATGGATATACATTAATATAACTAATTGCACGAGTTACCTCTGGTGTATGTTGCTTGTGTATTTTATGCATGCGGAGTGGAGAAAGTCAATACTGACCGGTTTTTATGATTGGACGTCCCCTGGTCATATCTGGATTCCTAAATAGTTAATGTGGGAGAAGGCTGACGGATATTTGCCATGTCTGCATCAATTTCCAGCTCAGATTTAATAGAAGGACTATATACAATATGTATATTGTTTCTGTGTAAAATACCCTTTTTCCTTTCAAGCACCTGCATTGTATTAGCTTACAGAAAAGTAGAGGTACAAGCATGAAAAATGCTTTTTATTGCATGGATAAGCAATTTACATCATACCGGTGTTTCAGTCACAATCTGTGACTTTCATCAGGGCTGATAAACAGCAACAAGAGCAATAAAAGCATTGTTTCTACTTTAATAAGTCTGCTAATCGGAGTGCCTGTACCTCTACGCAGCAACATGACATCATGTCAAAGTTGCGTAGCCGCGCTGTGCATTGTGGTCCGGTCCGTCCAGAGTACAGATGGTCCAGAGAACGGGGAGCCCTGGTGGCAATGGGGCACGCGAGCCACCTAGGGTTGCGGCCCCATAGAGGCCGCTATGGTGATAGTATTTCACAAACTACCCTTATCATCACAAAAATGTCACAAAAAAATGAAATACATTAATTAAATAAAAATAAATAAATACATACATAATAAAAAAAATAAAAAAGAAATAAATAGTAAAAGAAATGTATACCCTGCTTATGGTCCGGGTAGTAGAGCTGGGCAGTTGACTGAACTGCCCGGGTAGTAGAGCTCAGTGTCCTACTGACCTACATAGCCAGCAGTATAAAAATGGACCAAGCGAAATAGTAAATTTGCCTCATTAATAGAAGGCAGTGTTGAAACAGCTCCTTTGTACATTTATCCCTCAGTGTTTAGACATGATTCTTTTTATGCTCAGAAACAGTCCTACAGTGCTACAGCCCAATACATTTTCTGTAACAGAAAGCCCTTTTAGCTGTCATAATGCGTGCAGGCACATGCTCTTTATTGGTATTGGGCATCATTAGTAGTTACCGCAATGCAAGGTGCAATAGAAGAAGTGTAATAACATAACCTGTTGTAGCCGTAGCATTTCCATTCTGATAATACCAGTCTCCACTTAAGGTGCTGGTCAGGTTTGAATGGAGTCTCAGCTACGCTCTGATAACTGTTCTTACACTTGTTTGTTGATAGAAAATGCCTTCATAGTGATTCTGTTGGTGGATGATTCAAAACCCTATTTGGCCTTTTTCTTTTTTCATTAAGATTTACCAAGAACTTTCACAGTTTAAAGAGAATTGATTATTTCATAGAGTCTGAGGTCTTGAAGGATTAGAGGACAGGAGATGCCTGTAATAAACAATAAGAAATACATTTTTTTTTATGTATATAAACATGTTGCGGTGACTTGAATTATAATGAATTATAATATTTATTAAATGAGTGCAAGTCACACTCCCAGCTACTTTCTTCCTATTCCTGTTGCCCTGACAAAAGTCACTGGGAGTGCGACTGAAACGTTGGCTTTAATTCATTGGACTATGAAATAACTTAATACATCTAATTGATAGTGAGTGCAGGATCGTGGACCTTTATATATATATATATATATATATAAATATATATATATATATATATATATATATATATATATATATATATATATATATATATATATATACATGTCTGTGTGCAACCACAAAAAACATGCTAATCATCCATTTACACTCAAACTCTCACTCACACTAACACTTACACAAACCCGCTATACATGATAAGGGGACAAAACTAATGGCAATATGTTTTTATTTTTACATTTTATACCATGCAAAACATTTGCCCTTGAACACACATACCCTCTATTTGTACATATCAAGCCGGTACACTACAGATTTTAAATAGTCTGTACCTACTTAAAAGGGCCAATGTAGCATGTAAATCCGGAGCTTTAGAATCTGATTGGTTGCTATGGGCAACATCGACTTTTTAAAAAAATTCCTGCAGTTCAGTAGCTACCCGGGCTCACCCGGGATATCAGCAGCAATACAGAGATTCAGGAGTCTTTTAAGTATGTTCTGCCCTGTCACATGTCACCCGGTTAATCAGGCCCATTTCATTCATTCTTCTCTCTCTATTTCTTCTCTTCTCTGTACTATCTACTTAGTGTGTGATTGCACTTGTCCAGAGTTACTGTGGTTGGGTACAACCTTCTGAGTCATCCCCTGGTGGAACGGGCAAGTCCGCAACCCAGGGCCGCCACCAGGATCACCCGGGCCCGGGACTCACAAAGTCCCACATGACGGAGGTCCTGGGCGGCGGGGCCCCCCACCACAGGACACTGTCGAGTCTGTAGGACCGGTGCTC
This sequence comes from Platyplectrum ornatum, assembly GCA_016617825.1. Classification (NCBI taxonomy): domain Eukaryota; kingdom Metazoa; phylum Chordata; class Amphibia; order Anura; family Limnodynastidae; genus Platyplectrum; species Platyplectrum ornatum. The sequence goes on along the minus strand of JABWIB010002274.1, from coordinate 64,486 downwards.
TGTACTGTCGTGCTGCCCTCTGCCGGCAGCCTGCCTGAACTCAGGCAGTAACCCATATACACCGTACAGAAGAAGTGGGTGGAAGCACTGAACGCTTTAACCTCACCATTTCCAATATCTGGAGATGCTGAACCTGCATGTTTCTACATGACATACACATATTTTTACATAGAATATGTTTTTATTATAAACGATGCTGCAGTAGGTTTGGTTATGGCAGCATCGCTCATAAAATGTATTAAAACTCATCTGTCAGACCATGTCCACGATGTGATCCAAAGCCCGGCCACTCCATCACATTCCAATGAAACGTGTCGTCTTTCGAGCTAGTGCCGCATGGTCCCGGCGCCCATGTGTAGTAGAAAGATTCTGGGACTTTCTGCGCATGCACCGGGTAAGTTCATTTAATTTATTGTTTTCTTTTTTTGATCTTTTTTATGATCCCCACTGTGTTTTTTTTTTGTTATGGGGAGAAGCCGGGAACAGTATCTTCAGGTGTTCTAATAAATATACTCGCTTCGTTTGGAGGCGTTATGGGCTTTGTAGATAGAGCCCATATAACGAAAGCAGAAATATGAAGCACTCAGCTGTTTTCTCCACATTGTTGCTTTCTGACTCCTTTCTTAATACACTTCTTCTGTGGGTTTATATGTCTCAGTGACATTTCCCATTGAACTTTTCTATTTTCCTGAGTGGCGTTTCCGCTCTGTATCAGTGTTTCCGTTTCATTTGCGTTAGTAAAAAGCATATCACTGTGTTCACTTATTTCTTAATAGAAGCCTTGCATCTTATTGTGATGTTTCATTTTAACAAACTACTTTACATTCAATTACTCAGCTGCATTTGGACGACTTTGTCCTTTTCATTTAAAAGCGTATTTCAATCCACTTTCTCCTCGGTACAATGCCGTCTGCCTTGGACTCATTTTTAACATTCGCTTTGTCTGTGAGAGAAATGTCACTCTGAAAGGACTGAAGAATCATTGAAAGGGTTTCTAATTCCTCTTATGTTAATGCTTTTTATTATTTTCATGTAGCAGAATTTTTTTCATTCTTTAAGTCATTTTTATATGTTTTTTGGGTTGCTACTTTTTATTTAGTTCAATAAATGTATACAATTTCCATAGCCATCCTGCTATTTTGAAAGGCAGTCATTAATGAAACCCTCTGAGGGGACGTCACTTGAAACACTTTCCCCTCATGCAGGCCCGCTGAGAGGGAGGGTAGGGGGTACAATTTACCTGGGCCTGGCCACCGGGGGGACCCGAATCTCACACTTTTAAACTATTAGAGGTAGGAAAAAGGAGATCAATGGGGGAATCGCTGGAGTTTTAACAATAACTCTAGTTTTATTACTTCTTGAGTGGCATGAAAAACTCAGCACAATGAGGTAGTAAATATAGTGAAGTGCCGACCCGCATTGAGAACAGCCGTTTTCCATGGTGATCTATGCTTTGTAATTATAACTAATAGTGATAGTAAAAGGCTGCAGGTAAAGCTCTCGGGGATGTCACAGACTGATTACAATGTCCAGTGCGTCCAGACTACCTCATGGTTTAATAAGCCATGGTCATCATACTCACCTCTTGGATTACAAAGTTCTCAGCATCATATTCATTTATTGGGTCTTATTTGAGGTTATTTAAAATTCCTTCACTCTAAGGAGTACTAATTATTTCTCTAATGGACTATTAGCTCCCTGGGACTAGTAGAATAGTAGAATACTGAGCTGGTAGGAGTCACCAGCTCAGTATTCTTTGGTCATTTTTTTTTAAATTGTTCTTGAAAGCCTCTTGTTATTACTAATGATATAGGTAATCTGAGCTAAGCTGTAATTTAAGATATCAAGCTATGATATTTATACATGCATTCATATTTGTGTATGAATAAAATCTGTTATAAACAGTATTATTTCTCCTTCATGACTCCATTCGTTTACCGAGCCTGTTTTACGCGTGTTTTACAGTAGGCCCCTTAGATAATATAATTTATTAAGATAAAAATATATTTGAGGAATATTATTACAGTAATTTATTGATATTTATTATTGTTGTTTAAAACTAAGTACTAAGTAAAAGTAAATAACCTCTTAAGATCATCATAAGCAGATAAAATCTACTGTACTGTACTGTCATTCCATCGTGTCTCTCTGTGTGCATAAATATTTAAAGTGATATATGAGTAAATGTTGAGGTATATTGTGACCTTATATTTTTTAAAAAACGAACCCGTTATTTCATCTAGTATTCCATATATTTAATACCATGCCATATGTTCTGTGTATACGTTGCAATTCCCAGATTCCTAATATATCTCCTAAATTATTATAGTATAGTATAGTATAACCCACATGTATTTATAGAGCGCCAGGTCCAGACCTCTAATATACCACATATGTCTTAGGAATCTGTTAATGCCATATACTTTAATATATCTGGAGTATGTTAGGGTTTGAGAATGTCACTCTATAGACTATATATTGTTCTATTTTCAGTCCATAATATACACTTATATATTAGAGTATATTCAATTCCTGAGCCGCCTCATCACTGGAACAGCCTACCCCCACCTATTAGTCTATATACCACCCTCCATGCTCATTTAAAGCCCACTTCTTCAGATTGGCCTACCCCTCCTCCACAAAATCTCTCGACCCTCTCCCCCTTATTTCAATGTCTTCTGTACTGTCCACCCCTCCCTTAGCATGTAAGCTCTCATGAGTGGGGACCCCCACCCTCCTGTTATCCACCTCAACCTGTCCGCATCCCCTCCCTCCTGTGTTTCTCCAGTGTTAATATATTATACACTTAACAACCCTCTGTTATGTCTATATCTCTGTACTCTCACACTACTGTATGTATGTATTCCATGTTTGTTACTGTATGCTATGTCATTATACCACCACACTATATGTTTATATGTATGTACTATTACTATGTACAGCGCTGTGAAAACTATGTGGCGCTTATTATTAAATAAATGTTAATAATAATAATAATAATAATAATAATAGCAATCGTTCTTTCCTTTGCTTGTTAATTGCCAGTCTCTGTCTAACCAGTACACAACACACTTCATCTCTATTATACTTCAATAAAACCTTGAGAATAGTGTTAAAATACATCCTATGAGTCTCATCCTGAAGACTTGACAGAGGCACATTACCGTGTAATAGAAATAAAAGATACATCTGGATAATTAGTTTAGATCATGCAGATGCAATCTGTAATAGCAGTGGTTCTCAACCTTAATTACTATGTGACCAGGTCAAGTATTTGTATAGACCAGGGCTCGTAGTGCGTATTTATAAGTGGGGGTATGGAGAAGGAGGAGGGTATGGAAGAGAACATTGAGCACAAAATAGTGGGTCCGGAGGGGGCTCAGCTTAGTGGGGAAAAAGTGGCAACACAATGCGGTCAGCATTAAGACAACAAATTTGGCTTGTGATTGTGCCCTTTTAAGAGGATCATTTTTCCAATGATGATTATTAATATTAATGAATTTAGTTTTTTATTAGTTTGCAGCTGAGTGGTGGTTCTTCTCTGCTTGAGGAGAATCAATAGAGAACAAAGAGAAATCTAAGAAAATACAAAGTATTAATATAAACTGTACAAACAGACTTACATATTTACGAACTATTAGACTTTGCATTACATTTATTGTTGAAATTGTATTAGAAACATAGAAAGTGACGGCAGATAAGAGCCCCATGGCCCATCCAGTTGTGTATTTATACTGACATAATTTTATTCTGTATTTTGTTTGAGACTTTAAATACCCCTCTATAATGTATTTATGTCCTTCTGTAAATATGACCAGAACTGAACACAGTATTCTAGGTGAGGCCGCACCAGTGTCCTATAGAGAGGCATTACTACTTCCCTCTTTCTGCTACTAATACCACTCCCTATGCAACCAAGCATCTGACTGGCCTTTCTCATTGCTTTGTTACAGTATTCTAAAAAAAGATCATTATTTTATATATTTTTTTTCAATTTATATTTAGAGATGTTCTCATTGTACTGTATGTAGCTGTAGATTGGACATCTCTTTGTAAGTGATTCAGTCTTCTTATAAAGGTATCTTTTGAGGGATGAAGGAGTATTTGGAGGTGTGACGCTCCATTGTTCAATCAGTATAGCTACTTTTGTAGTAACGCATGATATGTTGAATTGTTCCATCTATGATTCATTTACTAACTGTGGACGTTCACAGATATTTCATTAATAGACTCCATGGGGAAATTTACTAGGAGTTGAGATGCTGTGTGATTTCATCTCACGTGATCTTGAGTGGTTTCGTGGGAATTTGAAATCGCATTATTCAGGCTCTAAAATTCCATCTAATCTGGTTTTGCGTTTTGGCCGCATTTTGCCTCGATTTGTCCTCATGTTGCCCCGATTTTAACCCAACTTGCCTTCACTTTGTCGATTGCGTCATCTTTGAATTATCATCTCTCCTCCTCATTTTTTAAAATCTTGCCTCATGTAATTTGGTGGCAGTTTGTTACGGATTGAGACCTTCTATATATATACATGATGCACATGGGTGGTTTTCTAGAGCGTAGTTAGGAGAGAGCTAGGATGAGCAGGAGGTTTGAGTATGAGGTGGGTTTGGAGAGATATTTTTGAGACTGTTGAAAGGTGTGTAAGTGTATTGTTCCATTAGTTGTTTTGTGGCATTCTTTATTTATTTCTTTATTTCTTTTTGTCTAGTCTTTTATATTTTTTTCTTCAAATCTTTTCCCCCTTTTTATCTGTTAGTGTGTTTGGTGCGTGATTGTGTTTGTTAGTGATTGTTATATTGTCGTTTCTCTGTGTATCCTTTTTAGTGTGTGTCATTATGTGTCATTGTTTGTGGTTTTATTTGTTTTGGGGTGTCTAATTGGCATGGCTAGTGGCAGGGAGCATGAGGGTCATGACGAGTCATTTACAAATTCAGAAGAAAAACAAGCGTGTGCGGAACATCAGGTTTAGTGAGACAGAAAACGCAGCGCTAATTGATGATATGCTGCCTCGCTGTCCTGAGGGGTCCAAAGGAACTTCCTCCACACATGCTAGGAAGCATGTTTTCTGGACTGAAACAGTTTCTGCTGTAAACTCTATTGGTGCTTAATGTTGAATTTTACTATGTGATTTTTAAATATTTCTTTATATCTGTCACAAAGATCAATCCCATACTTGAGTACCAACTCTTCAGAGACCTGTTTAGTGACTAGTAACTAGAACCAGGGAGTATTTTGTTATTTTTCCGTTAATATAGAGCTTGTAATCTTTATGTTAATCTTCTATCCCATTTATGGTTAAAGGATGAAGGAGCTTGGGTCAGGTTATGCCATGGAAGACAGAAATATTTCTAATGATCTCCCAGAACCCTAGATTGTACCAATACCTATAACATCCAATAATAAGGTATAAGATAAATGTGCGGATTCATCTAATGAGGAGTTGTTGATCTGTAAGTACTGTATGCCCAACATAGAAGAACAGCATGTGCGAAAGTGTCAGTCTAATCCAGGAAATGATATTTGTGGAAGATTTGCTTGGGCCGTGCAATCACTCTTAGCTTGGTAGGAGTGCTGCCCTAAAGGTATTTCTGAAAAACCCTTTATGTTCCCTTACTAAAATGAACAAGAATATGATATATACCCGGGCGCTTCTGCACATTGAGGGATTGGTAGTAGTGCCTACTGAGGTACAGATAGGCAGTTTCCCTTGGTGCATTTTTTTGAGAATGACGATTTCAACACATCACATGAGTGAGAAGTCGTCATAAACACATCTTGACCCTTAGTAAACCCCAAATCTCTATGTGCATCATTGACAATCTCAATCAAGCAAATCCAAATTACCGATCTGCAGCGATTTCTAATAAAGGGGCCGATTCAATCCGTTTGTTGCGAATCCCGCATACAAAACTTTTTTTGTATGCGGGATTCGCTGCATACAAAAAAACGCGAATGCCCAGTACCGTAAGAGACAGGTAAAAGTGCACATCACGCTTTTTCCTGTCTTCGCGGGGATTGAATCGGCCCCAAAGTGATTTTGCAACATCTCGACCATCTCGAGTACATCAAAAATTGGCCAATAGACCACCAAATTGCATCGCCAAGGCGAAATTCCCCACCTGACGTTCAATTGTAATATGGTCAGTGTGCGATCTCATACATATAAGATGGATATATTGGTCAAAACAAAGGCTATAAATTTTTAGCTTTTAGAAAAAGTATATATTTTTCATTAACCTTATTTTGTATTACAATACATGTGCCAATTCACAAAAAATTTTTTGGCTTAAAATATGTGCTTTGGCAAGGACATTGCAAACATGACATTAATGTTTTTTATTTTCAATTACCTTGGTACCTGAGCCACAATGGAGGAGATGAATGCTCTGTCTGCAGCTCAGGGAGAGGAGTCACTTCTCATCCTCCAGCAGCTCAATATATGCTACAAAACATGGCACAACCATCAACATCAGCACCCAGAACAATAACCACAGATGAAGTCATTTGCATCATCTAAAGCGGCAAATATTACGTTATTCAACAGAAAAACCAGCGTATCAATCATAGTGACAGCTGCAGACAAACGACACAGTTTACACGGTTAGGAAACAGCATATGTGCAGCAACTGAGCAACAAAATGTCATCATGTCCCAACACAACAATATCTTGCAAGAAATGTCAGACAACATGCAAGCAGGTATGGAGCAAATCAGTATGCAGAACGTGGCAGCAGATGCTCAATGAATACCAACAATGTGTTCAAACGTCAACAACATCCTCTGAATCAACCTTATTGGCAACTCCATCTCAAACGAAACCACAACACCAGCCCAAACTCCAAGAGGTCAAGGAAGGGGGCCTAGAACCACGGTGGCAGACTTCACACCCAGAATCTGTCCGAGACTCTCTGCGAAAAAAAGAGACATAGAAACATAGAAAGTGACGGCAGATAAAAGCCACATGGCCCATCCAGTCTGCCCCAGTCTGCTGACATTTATTGATTCTTGATTTGTTAATATTTGTTATGTAGTATTGTAGTGAGGAGTTGAAATGACCAAAATGACATATATACAAAAGTTCCAAGTTACAAAATGGTAAGTGAATTTGTATGAAAAGTGTACGGCGACAATGCTCCCTTATATATCATATCCAACAGCAAATCAGATGATATATGGTGAATTAACCTGTGACGATCTCACTTTCTGTTGTATATGATATACAGTCAGGGCTGGTGCTAGGTCTAGGTGCCCTAGACAGACCTAGCACCGTGCCCCCTCGCTGTCAAGTGACGTACAGCATACCGTTGTGACGTCATGACGACGCACTGCTTATAAACTGCCGAGGAGAGCGTCGGGGTGACCGCACCAAGGCCGGCCGCCCTCCCGCTTTTTAATTATTGGGAGGGGAAGGATCTTATTTTTAAATTAATTTTTAAATGTTTTATTTAAAAAAACACAAATTTTAACTGCTGCCACCCCTGCCGGGCCGGCTGCCTGCCTAATGGGCGCGCCGGCCCTGTATACGGTATAAGGGAGCATCGACATACCAATATTTATATGTATTTATCCAAATTACATATTTTGTAATTGAATGCAGATTACAAGGGAACCATTTGACAACTCTCATTGGGTACATTGCCTTTTTTGGGACAAAAGCTAAAATACACAATAAAATTGTGTTGCACTGCATTGCCTATCATGCGTTTGTTTAAAACAAGAACAATAATTATACATTTACACACAAAACACTATACTCATAACAGTAATGTCATTGTCATTTGAAATATGAGCCACACATTAAGTAAAAAAACTTAATGACAGACTTCCAAACTCTCAATGTCTGCTTCAACAAGATCTTGCCTAGTTTGATTAAAGGCAAGATTGTGAAACAACCAACACGCACAATTAACAAACTTCTTAAATAAAGAGGTTGACAACCAGACTTATCAAGGCAAAGGTGTGTTCTATAACACATCTTGTGGCCATGTGTGGCTTGTTATATTGGTGGTGTGCGGAAGTCTCAGGATGCAACAATGGGGTCATTATCCAGGAGTGACATTAGCCAGGAGTGACATTAGCCAGGAGTGACATTAGCCAGGAGTGACCCTGAGTCACTTTTTGAAACAGAAACATACAATGAAAAGCACGTGCACACATTTAAAACCATTATACATGAGGAATAACATACCATTAGTAAACGTATCCAAAATCCAGCACTCAGACATTTCACTGCTCAAATTTAGCATAAGGGGCAGACTGGCTTCGGATATATGAATCGTGTCCTGGGAAGCTGGAAAACACACATATTGTTTTCTGCTTTGCATCACAGACCACCTGCACATTGAGGATTTGGTAGTAGTGCCTACTGAGATACAGATAGGAAGTTTCCGTCTGTGGCCTCAGTGCATGTTTTTGAGAATGACGATTCGAACACATCACATGAGCGAGAAGTCGTCATAAACACATCTTGACCCTTAGTAAATCCCAAATCTCTATGTACATCAGTGACGATCTCAATCAAGCAAATCAAATTAGCGATCTGCTGCGATTTCTAATAAAGCGATTTTGCAACATGTTGACCATCTCGAATAAATCAGAAATTGGCCAAAAAACCACCAAATCTCACCTAAGGGTCATAAACATCAACGTTTTTGATGATAGATTGTGAGGTTTTAAGCACAGTCCTTATATTATTGACACGTATGTTATGTATTTATGTATTTTTATGAGTGTACCTGGCACAGCTAGGGGACCATCTGCTACCAGTGTGGACTCTTCCAAACTTTATTCCCACATGCATTGCTACCTGTGCTACTATTTTACTAAGAGTCTCTCTCCAATCTACTCCACTCTCTCTCAACTTCCCCTCCTAGGAGCGCCATGGAGGCCAAATGGTATCTTTGTAAACTGATATAACCCCAAGGGAGTGGCAAAGGCCATTTTAGGTTTAGTCAGTCAGTCAACTCAATCTTCCAATACTCTTTTTTTAGATCAAGGGTGGAAATGTATTTGAGAGATCCCAGCCTGTCAAGGAGCTCATCAACTCATCTACGGCATAAGAAATGCATCAAATGAAAACAGCAACTTTACAAAAATCCACACAAAAACATGTAGTTTCATTCGACTTAGGGACTAGAATAATCGTGTTACACCACTTAATGTTAGATTCTTTAATCCCGGGATGTGGGACTCTTTAGTGAATGGAGCCCGGTGTGTCAGGTTAAAAGTTTAGTTAATTCTTTAAGTCTTTTATTTAAATTTTTTTTTTTAAATATTCACTTCATTCATATGAACAAATATGACGAACACTCAACATGCCCTGTGACAAAATAATTGTTTAACACTCATTTTAGTAAATTCTTATGTTGCTAGCATTGTTACAGTATCTCAAATATGTTAATATGTGCTAGTAAAGGGGTTTAAGTTAAGGTTAATTAAAAACATTGAAAATAACGACATGAAGGTATCCACCATGTCAGTATATTCTTTGTTAAACATATTTAGTCATCCAAATCTGGTGGAGAATTTTTCATTGTTTATTGTATCCTGAATGGAATGCAGTAGGAAGTATTTACAGAATGGACTAATAATAAGACCCCTTTTTGTTTTATTTTTGTTAAAGCTGGTTGGATGTCAATATCTCACATAAGTGTAAGCTTGCACAGCATAGGAGTTGGGAACAAGGACACTGTTAACTGTCCTCCGTCAAGACTGCTGGATACGCAACCAGATTGTGTGTATTGTATATAATTGTGTATATTAATTTCTTAAGCCTATGAAAGTAATGTACAAGTAGTTATCATGCAGACCCCATTGTGACAAGCACACTTTGCAACAGATACAGCTGACAGCTAAATGTTGGCTGTATCTATCTATGAGTATGTGGAAAGATATTTTTATAAATGAAGTAGTATACCAAAAGGCATATTATGACCATTCAAAACTCCAACAACTCCGACAGCTGCTGGAGGAATGGAGGGTTAGGGTTAGACAGTGGAGAGGGAAAGGTTAGAGTTAGAAAGTGGGAAATGGAAAATTAGAGTAAGGCAGCAGAGAGGGGAAGGTTAGGATTAGGTCGCGGGGAATGGAGGGTTTGGAAACAGGAACGGGAAGGTTAGGGTTAGACAGTGGGGAGGGGAAGGTTAGGAATAGGTAGCGGGGGGATGGAGGGTTAGGGTTAGACAGTGGGGCATCAGGGTTCCCAACTTTTGAAAACGCACATCAGGGAGATTGCGGCAGGGCTAGCAAGTCTCTGGACAAAGGGGGTGTGCCCTATACAAACAAAGGGCGTGTGCCCTATGCAAACAAAGGGGTGTGTACTATAAATAGCTCCACCCATGAGCAATTTTAGCGCTGCCAGGTGAACTATCAAGTATTCAGTAAACTATCAATATTTATTTATTGTCATATTATCAGTAAGCTAACACTTTCAATATTTATTGTGAAGACTGTAAATAGAAGAAGCAATGGCCTCTTTATACAAATAAAGCACAATTTCTACATTCTCTCATCATACTTCAAATACTTTTGAATTGACTTTGAGCATCAGGGAGATTTGCAAACACTTCAGGGAGTCAGGGAAATCACCCATTCGTCAGGGAACCATGATCTATATGTGACACCCCAGGTATCCCAGTGCCTTTAAATTTGACTGTGTTCTGTGCACACATTTCATGCATGCAGATTTTACCTCTGACCCCTGCAGCTTCTGATTAGTCAAGAGGAGCTGGCAGTCTCCCAAGAGACTGTATGGTGTGCAAAGTTTGGGTTGTGGACTGAGAGAGAACAGCGCTGTGCTGGAAGTGACAGGAGCAGGAGTGTGCTGCGCACCATGCACTGAGGAGGAAGCGCGCTGGTGCCGCTTTGGGAGAAGGCCACTGTTGTTTGCTGTTTCCCCTGAGGTCCAGAAGGAGAGGAACTGCTGAGATCGCTGCCGTCGGGACGGAGATCCAGAGGAAGCTGAAAGCTGCTGTGTGTGAGACTAGAGGGAGACGACGGAGATCCTGCTGCAGTGACTACAGAGCATCCAGGTGACAGGTACAGCGCTGTGTATATAGGTAACAGGATAGGTACATTGCTGTGCACACAGGTGACAGGTACAGCGCTGTGTATATAGGTAACAGGATAGGTACAATGTTGTGCACACAAGTGACAGGTACAGCGCTGTGTATATAGGTAACAGGATAGGTACAACGCTGTGCACACAGTTGACAGGTACAGCGCTGTGTATATATGTATCAGGATAGGTACAGCGCTGTGTATATATAATATAATACAATGTAAAATATAATGTGCCTCTGGCACTGTGTATTTGCCAAGGGCAGCTGTAGCTGCATTCATTAAAGTGGAACTTTAAATTACCGGCAATTACTATTGCCAGTAAAAAAATACAGTCACCGGTCTCCTGGCAAAATTACCGGGCAGGCCGGTAGTTTACCGGCCAGGTGGCAACCTTACCCACCTCTGGTTTGCGGTGTCATTTTCGATAAAGAGATTTTAGTCCCGGCATGTGGATTGCAGTATTTTCCAAGGAAGTAACAGATTGCAACTAGAATCATTACAAGAATGACACAAAAAAATACACTGTAACTTTTATAGTCAAATATATAAATAACAATTAATTTGGGCCTTTTAAATGATCTCCACTTATTGTTTGACAGAGTATATGTAACATTCACAATAGAAGTACAACCGCATAATAACATTTTAGATTAATAGTTAAACTTCTAAACCAGCAGAAAATATGCTGATAAATCCTTGGAGCTCGGCCAGAGACACGCGTTTCCCTTCTTTTCAGACGGATTGGCAGATGGAAAATGAGCACAGTGCACTCTCAGATTGGCAGCCACGAGTCACTGGTGCCCATCCGTCTGCTTGTGTGTCCAAATACCCGGAGCTATATTTAAATTAAAAAGGGGAGTATTTTTCCCCATTTAAATTATAGCAAAGGATACCGCTTGTGCTTCCGCCAGAGATAAGAGAGTGTAAGTCATATGTGCAGGTCATTTTCTATGGGAAACATTTTTAAATAAATAGTTTCAAATTGGCACTGTAGAATACCGCTACTGCACACTGGCATTGCAAAACGTTTATTTAAAATTTTTATTGCTGCAAAAGCAAGCTATAAAAACTCATTTAAATGCTAGTATACTTCTGAGACCTCAACTGTAGAATGACCTAGGAGTAAACCATTTTAACTTATATTCGATTCGAATTTAACCACAATGCCGTGTAAGTTAGAAGTGAGTATTGCTATCAGCTATGACAAATGTTTGAATAAGTTCGTTCTTTTTCACAGAGAGGTTTATATCTATGGACCAGACCCAGAGAACTGTCTGATAGGGGACTCACACAAGCTGCTTGCGTAGGTCCCCAATGTTGGCGCATGCATGTGACTGATGATAGGTTTATTGAAAAATATGGAACGTCAGATGGGTTGGTGCCATTCAGATACGCATGGCTAATCAGGTGAGTGTAAGTGACCAGCCAGTAGCTGCTTCCTTATTGAATGTTATCTGTGAGTAAAATTTAGGTAGATTCCAGAATGCTATACAAGCTAGGGATGGGGGAGAGATGCGTTCACACCCTTCTCCCACTGGTAAGCACAGACCCCTGAAGGTCTTGATCCAGTCGTGTTCTATTATTTATTTACCATCAAAATAGTTATGATATTTGGAGCATTAAATGTCCTCACTAAAAAAGTCATCACTCCAACTCAATGGTCAATGGTATACTATTGCACGTTTTCACTTTGCCACACAGCAGATCTGCTACGATATAGTCCTCTGGTTTTATTTGATGACTCTGCTGTGAAATACTATAGTGACTTATACTGCTATATTAGCAGCATATATCATTATAGTCAAGGATATAACTTTTCTTTGGGGGGGGGGCAAGTCTCCCATCCTCACAATACTTTCTGTATGTCAGTGTGACAGGCGCTTTTTTTATGATTATAGTATTTCACAGTATAGCAGTAATCTGCCATATTCTCACCTAGTGGCACCACTTCAAGTCCTCTATTTACTAACAGCATTGTTTTTACATGAACAATGCTGATTGAGGATTGTTTCTTCTTGCAGTAAGCCTGGCAGCATTGTTGATTTAATTTACTTATGTCCCGCGATGACATTTAAGAAACGATGACATTGATGACATTTCTCTATGAAGCTCTGATGAGCATCCATGTAGCGCGTGGTCCCAGCGCTTGCACAGTAACATACATTTTTGGAACTTGGGAATGTGTTCCTGTGTTCCTTGATTTCCTACTATTTTCAAAGCTAGGATCTGATCTGTTGTCCTTAAATGGCAAGTAGGGCCAGTAAACCTCTTTAAACATATCAAAAGATAGGGCTACAGGTCATTTAGTCTGAAAGTTTTCAAAAGGCATGTACCAACCACAGCCAGTACCACACCCTGGCAATGATTTCTCCCAGCTACTGCTATTGTAAAGTAAAAAGTCGCCTCTTCTGTAGAGAATTGGCTGTTGCTCACTATACCTATGCACTTTGGTTACACCTATATACACACTTGCACACACTATGAAACTTCCACTTCCTAAGTACGACCCATAATGCAATTCTTTAGATCTTTAGTCTTTTTTCTTCTTACCAACTACTAAATATTTTTCTTACTTCTTATTAAAACATGGATTTTATCCATTAAAGATGAAACAATTTGTAGAAGCACAATGAATGACTGTTGCGGTAATCCTGCTTGTACCTGCTTACCGGCTCAGTGGGCGTCAGAGACTCATCCAGTACGAGAGAGATTAAATAAATGCTCAGCCAGTAAATGGTGCAATGCAATTGTCAGCAGGAGATTCTGTGCAAACAACTTACGAAAGGCTTTAAGGCGCTTTATTAAATGCACTGCCCTCCCTAAAAAAACAACCAAGAAAACAAAGAATTGTCATATATGATAAACATACTAGAAGAATTATAGAAAAAATGCTGCTTAGTGTGTCAACATCAGACAATTTTACGGAAAATTAAAGGCAAATTCCACATTTAACTGGCAATAAAGTGGAGACATTTCTAAGTATTTCTCTCTGTAGTGTGTGGACTATTTCAAGGAGTGTGAACATGTGAGATTATTCCAGGGAAGAAAGGAAAGGTTTTCTTTTGTTGCACTTCTGATTCATAAAGAATACATTAAATAATAATATATACTTTAATGAAACAATAGATAAAGAGTCATAATAGCCAAAATATGTAAAAACGAGAATTCATTTTACATTGAAAAGGACAAGGTAAAATAATAAATATATACATATATATTTATATATATATATATATATATATATATATATATATCTAATAAACTCATAGATAATGTACAGTCAATGAATATAGTGGGTTAGGTGGGATAAACAAGTAATAAGCAAATACACAC
>JABWIB010002274.1:20986-31896 GCA_016617825.1 Platyplectrum ornatum | reverse complement strand
CATTGACGATCTGTAAACGTCAAACAAAATGACGAAAAAAAACACATTCGTCACTTAGTGAATACACATTTNTNGAAATNGNCAGCAAAATNGTCAGCCACTGACGATTTCTGTAAATCGTCATTTAGTGAATTGCCCCCCAGGAGCGAAGTATTTTGTACCTAATGGAATGGGTCATGTTGGAGAGTCTGTAATTTAGGGACAAGATGGGCCATGGCACGCAAGGAAAGTCGAGCAGTAGGGGCCAATATCTCCAGAGGGGAACGGGCGTATTTATCCCAAACCCGGAGCGCGTCACCTATAGTACATAGGGTGATGGGGAGAGTCCGTCCGGCATCTGCAGGGGTCTAGAGCAGGTCAGGAAAGGGAAGGTTGTGCAAGCTACATTCTAAAGCAGATTGGGTATTTGATATATAGGGGCAATTACACATACATGTCAGCTGCCAATTAACTTACTGGTATGTTTTTGGGACATCGAAGGAAACGGAGTACCCGGAGGAAATCCACGCATACACAAGAACATACACACAACTTCACACAGATAAGGGCCTACATTTACTAAGCTGTGAGATTGAAAAGTGGGGAGAGTGGAGAGTGTGAGCTCGAATCTGATTGGTTGCTATGGGCAACATCCCCACTTTTCTCACAGCATTCTCATGAGTAAGTAAATTTAGGCCAAAGTCATGTCTGCATTTCAGTCATGGTTTCCAAAACAATAATAAATGTGTATAGTTAACCCATCTGTGTAGTGTACTTAAGCCTACAGATTTAACAGTGCTTAGTATTTTTTCATGGAGTTCCAAGTGCTGGTCTAAGCTATCAATCTCTGACATCTTGCTTACTATGCATGGGGGACAGCTTCCACAGGACTCTGTCCTCCCCCATGCTTGGGAGCACCCTCAATCATTGAATCCCAGGTAGTTCTGTCCCTGGGTATATTTTCTGACAGTTGCGTGACTTTCTATGATGGAATAAAACTACTGGAAACTAAACAATAAATATGGAGCATGGAACCATCTGTGCCTAGGTGGTTGGCTGCAGATGTGCATTGTGTTGTGTTGTTTTCTTTTATGGAAATTGAATACAGTCAGTTTTTTATTGGGAAATAAGCTACAAAAAAGTTCCAAACATTTTATTGCTGCTATGAAAGATGAAGCCATTAAATCTAGCCTCCAGGTAAACTCAATATTTTGTATAATATTGAGCAGAATGGTTCAGAAAACAACATTTGGCATCACTTACACTTTCAGAGGAACGGTATAATACATTTAAGGCACTTACTTAAATTTCCCAGGTTCAGTGACCAATCTGGAAACTTATACGTGAATTTATTGCTTTGATAGGCCCATGGTATGCAGGAATCACGAAGCGTATACTCACCTCTTTCAGGGTTAACGCTCTATGCTGTATTGCTGGGATAAATCACATTTCTGGAACAAGTAAAATTTAAAAACACAGCAGCACTAATAAAAAAAATTAAGTGTTTTATGGTTCTTCTCGACCTAATGTAACATACATTTTTGCAATATATGAATCCATCATGTTTTTAAAGGAAACAAATATTTTTCCTCCCACTACAAAATGAATAACAGAACCGTAGTGAAATATGTCTTGCTAGATACATGGAGAGAGGAGAAAATGTACTCAGAGAAGTGCTATTTACATTGGCATAGAAATAAAAACCTCGTCCTCAAAAATTTCTGTAAAATAAATGTATTTTGATGTTTATTCTACCCACAATTTCCTTTTGGAAAATGATATAATATAGAAGATACTTTTATTTCACTTTGTAAGCTTCAAAATTATTAATAAATTAAATTGAAAAGTAAAATAATCAATAATGCAGGTCATTAATAATATAAGTGTTAATGTTACTAGAAATGTAATGAAAATTAATTTGAAAAACTTCAATTAAAATCAAAGTTTAAAGTATTATGCCATAAAACTCTGGTTCTAAAATTAACATTTCATATGCATTAAATGAAAACTTATTAAACTCTGAGTGCAGCAGTCACTTATTGCCACACGCACACAGAAACGCAGCTGATGCTCCATCCTTTTATATGGCGTCTCAGATTTTTCTTGATTGCTTGCAGCACCACAAAAATGTGTTTTCCTATTTATAGTGAACTTGCATAATGTTCTTTACAGTATCTTTTAACCATGTTTTTTTTGTTTGACATTTTATTTTGTTTTACATTGTTTTCACATACCTAGTTTTATATGTGTATTAAATAAAAAAAATGTCAACTGTATATTTTAAACATCTAAATGCATTTGTAGCAAAGGAATATGTTTTTTATGTCACAAAATATCTTTTTTTAACAATATATCTAACTTTACCATATTACAAATTAATATGAATATATAAACAACAATAATTAAGGGAATTCTGCATAGATAATATACGTGCAGCAAAGGCAGAGCTTTTTATTTGAATTAACACAGGTGTTTGCAATACGATATGACTTTCACCATGGTCAAAGATAGTGCAAAGAAAAGTTGCATGCTAATGAAGGCGATACGTGCCTTCATTAGCATGCATGGGAATGCCCAGAAAACATGCTTCATTTTCCTAAATCACAAAACTAAATTCATAAAGGGTCAGATGCCATCGTTGTGCCTATTTTGTGCCCGTCTTTTTTTGTCCCGCTGGAACTCTCCTCACAAAAATTGACAGATGCCCAGCTCTGGATCAGGTCCCTTGTCTTCATATATCACAACCAATAAAGAGGAAGCAACAGAGAAAGATGTCATGATTCACTGTCTGAAGAATCTTCAAATGTCAGGTGCCGATTTTCCCCAACCTCAACCCTAATCCTCACTCTAACCCTCCCCTTCCATTACTATAATCTTCCCCTCAGCTTAACCATAACCATCCCCTTCTTTGACCCATTCCCTTCTCGCAACCTAACCTAAACCTTCCACTTCTCCGATCCATCCCCTCCAATCAGTCTAACCCTAACCCTCCCCCTTTATGATCTATCCCCTCCCTGCAGCATTGCAACATAATCCTTACTATCTCGTTTTCTGATTTATTCTTTCCCCGTAACCTAAATCCAACCCTCTCCATCTACATTCCGCCCCCTCCCTGCATAATAACACTCACCTCTGTCAGATTATGCTGGCTCCATTGACCACACCATCTTCACAAATTATTCAAGGAAACACTTATATAACATAATAAATGTCAGGTGTTTGTTTTTTTAAATTGTAATTTTCAAACTGGGGAATTCACCCCATATCATCCAACTCAAACTCTTGGATCACTTATTAAAAGCTCCCATCCTCAATTATAGGACTTCTTCTAGGCTGCACAGATCCACTGTGTGGAGGCTGCAGAACATTGTTGCAAGACAGAAGAGAGTATCCAGATCGGCGAGCAACATGAGAAGCCCCGGAGGAAGAACAAATACTGCAATTAAAAGGGACAAGACGCCGCCATCAAAAAAGAAAGCGATGCGGTCAAGGTAGATGACTCCGCCAGTGGAGGAAGAGACCGCTCTGGACACGGGGGACAAGATGCTGAGGGAGCAACACAGATCCAGCAAGCTAGGTCAGTGCCTTGGGCATGGCAGGTTGCGGGATCCTGCATGGAGGTGAGGTGGGAGGCGGTCAGCTGCTTTGGTGAGTAAGTAGGCAACACCTGCCAATCGGTGGCACTACTGCATGACCACTGAAATTATTAAGTACCCTAGGTACCAGTACACAAGGTCTTAGGAGGCCAACATCGGCTGCGTTACTGCATGACCACTGAAAGGGTTAAACACCCTGGAG
Source organism: Platyplectrum ornatum (assembly GCA_016617825.1). Taxonomy (NCBI): domain Eukaryota; kingdom Metazoa; phylum Chordata; class Amphibia; order Anura; family Limnodynastidae; genus Platyplectrum; species Platyplectrum ornatum. The sequence continues at coordinate 28,119 of JABWIB010002274.1, read as the reverse complement.
CACCAGTACACACGGCCTTAGGAGGCCAACATCAGAAGCACTACTTCTCCACCATTGAAAAGGTTAAGTATTCTGGGTCAACAGCACACTGACTGAGTATGCCGATGCTGGCGGCTCCCCTATATCACTACTGAAGGAGACCGCCCCACAGAGTTTCTTCAGGGGTGGCATAGGGCATGCACTTCAGCTCGGGTACCAGAAATTAAGTTTAGAGACACTCTCAGTACTGTTGTGTTACAAGCAAGGTTCCAGGTTACACTAATGAGGTGTAATGCTGAACTTGCCAGCGTTGGTAAGTAAAGGTGATATAGGTACCCTGATGCTAATCTTTCCAGTAGGCTAGCAGGCAGGTTTACTCCTTCTCTTGAAGTATTGCGAACCCTACAGGTGCCAAAGCCCGTCCAGCAGGCTTTGCAGTGGGTGACACAGATCTGGTAGGGGCAAGTGATTAATAGCTCCACCAGCTTATTGGGTAAGGTGAGCAATCCCAAGAAAAAGGCCTTAGTATGATGCCTCAGCACGAACAGACAGTGTATCTCCTGGTGGGTACACAATACCGACTGGAAGGATTTGAGGTTCGAGGAGATCCAAAGACAGAGATTGAGTATCTGATAGCCCACACTCTCCCTGTAGTGACCCAGGGATTAAGTTAAGAGACACCCTCAGTACTGTGGGGTTACAAGCAAGGTTCCAGGTGACACTATTGAGGTGTAACGCTGTACCACTGTAGTTTCCTCTATAATGCTGGTTACTAGCCAGCGTTGGTAAGTAAAGGTACCCTGATGCTAACATTTCCAGTAGGCTAGTAAGGCTAGTAAGACTTGGTTCGAGGGAGTACCTTCCTCTCATTGTTAGATAGAAATTCTTTGGATAGGCTGTGCCAATTTGGCTTTTCTTGCAGGTGTTGAGACAGGTGTGCCCGTGTGAGCACTCTCTTTCTCTCTCTTCCTTTTTGAAAGACTCCTATGTGTTGAGTATAGGCAGGGCCCTGGCATTTGTGGCTAGTGGCCCTGTGCTCTGCAGCCGCAAGTCCATCCTTCGTATTGTACTCTAATACCCATGGAAATTTGCTGCTGTTTTATACAATGTGATTCCTCCAGATTGCAAAGTCAATTCTGCTTTGCTTATAGATGTTTTAGGGTTCCTGTTCCAGGGGTTGTGGCTGGTGGAGAAACAGGACAGAGCTCCATCCACCAGACCTGGATAAAGTTTCACCTGGATAAAACCGTGATGAATTGGACCAGATCCAGACTTACTATTGACTTACTCACGACTTATTACCTATGGATCACACTCAGCGTGCCCATGTTTTGCACTACAGGGAACACAGTACCTGCTGATTTGTGATCGAGGTCAATGTTTTGTAGCATAACTCTAAATTACAGCATAAAATATAAACTGATCGATTAAACTAAGACAGTATTTTCCTTGCATGCTATAAATATTTATATTCATTTGCACACCTCACAACCCTTTGTATAGTCTTTATAAATGCCAGAAAGACTTGTGACATAAGAAAATAGCATAATGACAAATGTAAAAGTTAAAAGAAAATCACAAGAAAATCACTTACCAATGTTAGGGTGATCCAACTTCATTATTTCTAATTCACGATATGTCTGTGGAAAAGGATCATTTGTTTTTAGAGGAATATACATTAATTACAAATCAGGAGACAACTATCACAAAAGGGATTATTCAAAGTGGTGGGTTAAGAGAGGGGCAAGAAGTATACAATGTGGGGAAAGAGAGAGGGGTATAGAAAGAACAGTGGGGAGAGATGAGTATGGAAAGAACAGTGGGGAGAAAGGGGTATAGAAGGAACAGTGGGGAGAGAGAGGTATAGAAAGAACAGTGGAGACAGAGGGGTATAGAAGGAACATTGGGGAGAGAGGGGTATATAAGGAACATTGGAAAGACAGGTATAGAAGGAACAGTGGGGAGAGTGGTGTATAGAAGGAACAGTGGGGAGAGAGGGGTATATAAGGAACATTGGAGAGACAGGTATAGAAGGAACAGTGGGGAGAGTGGGGTATAGAAGGAACAGTGGGGAGAGAGGGGTATAGAAGGAACAATGGGGACAGAGGCGTATAGAAGGACAGCGGGGAGAAAGGCATATAGAAAGAACAGCGGGGAGAGACGGGTATAGAAGGTACAGTGGGGAGAGAGGGGTATATAAGGAACATTGGAGAGACAGGTATAGAAGGAACAGTGGGGAGAGAGGGGTATAGAAGGAACAATGGGGACAGAGGGGTATAGAAGGAACAGCTGGGAGAGAGTGGTATAGAAAAAATAGTGGGGAGAGAGGGGTATAGAAGGAACACTGGGGAGAGAGGGGTATAGATGGAATAGTGGGGAGAGAGGGCTATAGAAAAATAGTTGATAGGGGTATAGAAGGAACAGTGGGGAGAGAGGGGTATAGAAGGGACATTGGAAAGAGGAATAAAGAGGGAATCTTTATTCCCTCTATATCCCTCTCTCCAATGTTCCGTCTATACCCGTTGTAGAGGGTACAGTGTGGAGAAAGATTTATAGAAGGAACGAGGGGTACAGAGGGAGTAATTACCTCAATCAGTTCATCCATGTCCTCTGGTTTCTCGATTTTCTTGATAGCAACCTGAATAAAAGTTAAACTCCATATTAAGCAGGAGAATAAACAGAAAGTACTATGACATAGACATAGACCATGACATAGAGAGGTTTTGTTTGTACAATGTGGAATTTGTTGTCTATATACAAGAACATACTTTTCTGAACTTGTGTCTAAATAATTCCTCCCAAATGGACAGGAATTGGTGTTTGGGACAGAATAGAGCTCACACATATTTAGGTAACATTAGAAAGTGTCATTAAAGTTAATCTACAGCTGCCAGGAAGACTGCAGCTATAATCCAATATAATCCTATAATCCTTTCATTGCTCTTTATGGATATTGAAAAGTAACTATGGATATTGAAAAGTAACTTCAAACTATGATTATACTATTACAATTCTATATGTTCATTTTTAATGCAATGCATATGAAATATCATTGTAATATTATTGATTTTCAGAGTCTGGGCAATTGTTCAGGCATTTCGGGCAATTCGGGCAATTGTTCAGGCATTTCGAGCAATTGTTCAGGTATTTGGGGTAGTTGTTTTAGTATTTTAGGTAGTAGTTCAGTAGTGATTTCCCTTTGCGTAACTTTTGCACACCATGGTTGATTGGTGTTATCATGCCATATGGCAAGCGCATTTTTTAAAGGTTTTTCTGTATTATTTTATACTCTGGAGCAATAGAGAGATATAAATGATGTCCTGATGATTATACCGATATTCCTGTCACATGGTTATTACAGTCAAGGCAGTGAGTTCCAATAACAGGCTGACTCCAGAGTGTGAACTCATGGAATAGTCATCGCTGCCTGTAATGTCATAATAGCGGATAAGGAAATGAAAGGGATAGTACAATAATATATCCTCCACTAAACAACAGAAAAGGAAACATACTGTATTTACAATATCCCACTTCCCAATGTACAATAAAGACAGCATCTCAGTGCTTAATATACTATTCTAAGAGCATCACTAATATACTATACTAAGAGCATCTAGTGGCATGTAAACAATACAGATATTATCCTATATACAATATAGAAAGCATATATATTCTCCTCTTCTAGACCTTCTCTGGCCCCTACCCAGGAGATAGGTAAACATAAAAATGTCTCCACTCTGTCTTCCCAGGGAGACTCTGAGGCTGGCACATGCTCCTCATTGCATAAATGGTGATGATCGGCAAAAACTGTGTGATGAATGGGCTAGGGAGGGAATGGTTAAATGGGTAATGGTTCGGGGTGGGTCTCCTCGCCAGACATGGCCAGACATGGCCCCAAATTGGTATCTTGCTTAGAGCCCCATAAATTCTTAATCCGGAATTTTAAGTTCTCATTCGTTAAGTGCTCACCTCTTCAGTTCTCAATAACCTTCTTACTCCTCTTCTACAAGACACTTCGACGTACCCTCAATCCTTAGATCAATGTTGCTTTGTGCTGGAACAGAGCATAACGTCTCTGCTTGCCCCTTAGATTTAGTATAGGCACTCCCCTGTCTGTAGCGCACATTGCACCGCAATGTTTTTTTGCATTTACATTGAATGATTGTTTTTTACACAAAACAATATTATAAAAATATACTTTATCTTTTCAAGGTTACTCTAGATCCTAGTGATTGTTATCAGTTATATTCATTTTGGTGATTTATTTGTCATTTTGATGAAGTTGTCTGAAAGAATAGATTATTATATACTTGTTGTAAAATATTAATATCATTTATGTCGTCTAAATGTGTGTTTAATCTATTTAAAACATTTAATGCATTCAATGTACAAAACTTGTGTTTACATAACACAATAATGAGTTAGTTTTCCATTTTAAAGACACAGATGAAATTGATTTAACAAGCAACAAGTGCTTAACTAACCCATCGGGATACATTACACGTGGGCTCAATTAACATTGAGCTACATAGCATTCAGCTCAGCTAGGTAGATATCTGTACAGTAAATTGTTTAATTAAATTTAACTTTATTTAAAAACACATATATGTAAGCTACACTCACTGATCCAGACTTAAAGAGGCCAGCCCCCTCAATCGTAAGGGATTACAACATAAGACTTCCATTGCGTACTCATGTAAAATTATGACAACTCATAAGTTTGGATAGTATAGGCGCTTTGACGATTTGCATTCCTCTCCCACTTGAGGACCACTCGGCTCATAGAGCCGTGTATAAAAAGACACGAGTGCTGTACCATAAGAGATAGGGAAAAAGCGTACGGCCAGCCTTTTCCCGTCCTCAGCCCCTTAGTGTATGAGTTATCCTGTGCTGCCCCACACCACCATGCAAACAATGTGCATACTTATGAGTCTGCATCTCAAAATGCAGATCAGCTTTCATTCATGGAGTGCCAAGTGTTTTTAGCTGTCAGTCCTCTCAGGTCCTCCCCCGCAGCATTGTTTCACCAGACTCGGGCCCCAGCTGAACCAGTCTTGCTCCTCCCCTGTCTCAGTGCTACACATTATTTCAAACCTAGCCAGTTCATAAAAGAGTTATCTGTACACTGACACAAGCACCAGACAAGTGATGTTAATAAGAAAACATATTTCTGTTTGGTATAACAGTAATAATATAGTAGTAATATAATAGTTTAATAGTAATAACAATAATAACATATTATTTTATATGGGGTAGAGCCACTATATCTTCTCTTATACGTCTCATAGTAGTATTTTACTGAAAATACATTACTTAATGTGTTCTTTAAGAACTTTGCTGCTCATAGAAGACCTCTTTCACCCGCTGTATGCAAGATTAAAGCTCGCTACTTCAACCTTCTATACAGTCACTCAGATGCTCTGATCTGTTACTAACACAATTATGGAAAGAGGTGTCTATTGTATCATCTATACATCAACATGGAAAATGTTACTGTAAGTTATAGTGAAAGCTATAAAAATGTTAGGCTCGGGGTGAATGAAGAGAAACACAAACCCTGTAAAATGTAGGCTAAAAGTACTGTCACTTATACTCCATGTGATATGCATGATGTGTGGTCAGTAGTCTGCTTTCTGTAATGTACTGTATAGCAGTCACTGGTGTGCTCTCTGTGTTGTGTATTATGGTCAACGGGGCACTCTTTGTATTATGGAGGTTGCTCCTTTGTTTTGGGTTTTGTTTTTACAGACACTGCTATGACCTCTGACTGGTGTAGTCTCTTATATATATGATCACCGTTGTGCTCTATGACTGCTGCAGTAACTGGTGTGCTCATTGTATTGTGTACTACAGTCCCTGGTGCATCTCCACATTACATTACGTCCCTTGTTACATTTTATCAGCTGAGGAAGGCAGGTATTATTTTTGTATTTGGGTCCAGAGAGCTACCAAGTTTTAGTAATTTGTTTATATATACCAATGAATTTATATAGAAAAATTGAAAAATGGTTTGGGGGATATGGGGGGGAAGGACCAAAGTCACTATGGTGCCTAACTTTGTTCTGCTACTAACACTGCTGTGTGACTGGATCATACAGAACATGCTGCACTTTCACCATATAACCTGACAGTTCCACTGTATGATGTATAGCTCTTTCCCTCATGTATCAATTCCCAATATGTCATTGTACGGTATTCATGAGAAGGTTCTAAATGTTACATATGGTGTTACATCATGTTACATATGGTGTTACAAATTCAAGAATAATTATATTACTGGGTGGTAACAGAAAGATTGTGTGGGTAAGAGGACTCTGCCCGCAAGCTTACACTCTATGGGAGATTGGGGACTGAGCCATTGGTGAAAGTGCTATCATACAATGGGCCAGCCAGGTTGTATAGTAAAAGTGCTTGGTGCTCAGTTGAAGAACTTGGAAAGTTTGACTGAAAAGGTGATTTTTAGGGAAGAGCTTAAAATTTTGGAGAACGAGGATATTCTTAACGGTTGAAAAAGGTTACTCCAGAGACTAAGGGCAGCCTGGGAGAAGTCATGGAACTGGGAATCAGAGCATTTGTGTAGAAGAGAGTTATAGATCTTGAGATGAGTGAGAATTTGTATGTGGATATAGTCTTATTGATTGCTTTGTAGACTTCCAAAAGGATTTGATTCTGTAAAAAACTGGAAACTAATGGAAATGTTTTTTTAATGTATGTAACAGAAACCAGAAACAGAAAAAGAAGTGTATAGAGTCAAGGGTAACGCATAGAGAATGAGCTTTAAGTGTTCGTATTATTTCAGTGTTGTTAACAGAAATGAAGAGGCCAGGTAGACAGCTTTTATTGGCAGGTAGAAAGATTATGAGTTCTGTTTTTAAAAGATTAAGTTTGAGATATGAGAGGAAGTAGGAAGTAGGAAGTAGTAACTTCGTCACAGGATGGGAATCTAGGATTGGCAGAAACTGTTCCGATATCCCAAAGTGTCTGCCTTTTACAAACTCACTACAAGCTGTTTCCCCGATAATAAGACATTAAGTCTTATTATTTTTAAAGGACAAAAAAACACCATAGGGCTTATTTTCGGGGAGGGCTTACTTTATTGAACACTGGACAACACTGACACTATATGCCCCAAGTGCTGCTGATATAATGCCCCC
>JABWIB010002273.1:14951-26614 GCA_016617825.1 Platyplectrum ornatum | reverse complement strand
GTTATTAAAGCTCTGAGCACAGCACAGTTTTTGGATATCATTGCTGGTGTCTACAAGACAGGTGTAAATCTAGGTACACATGGTAAGATAAATTGTTCCAATCGAATGAATGTCAGTGTTTGCATGCAGGGAGAATACTTTATTGTTGCATGTTGCACACAGATATTGACCAGTGTTACTGTTACACTGTTATTACACTTGTGCTGGAAACATCATCTCTCACCTGTAATACTGATTGCAACTAATGACATTTACCTCCCCTTCAATTCAACATGGTTTTGCCCACTCGTGAAAAATCTTTCGATTGGAACAATTTATCTTACTGTGTGTACCTATTTTTAGTTCCTAATAACGAAGGACTTTGGGGAATACGTGTAAGCTGAAGGAGTCTGTGCAAGTTTTGGTGATAGAAAAGGGCTAATATGTTCGTACTATATTGATATGCATCTATTGATGTGGTGGAGGTAAATTTTTTACACCCCTTGACCCCTCCACTATGACAAACATCTCCATGCGTCTTTTCATAAGGCTGAGCTTGATAACCTCTAACCACAACTATTAAATGGCATGGAGTTACCTTGGTCAGCTTCATTTCCAGGGTGTGGTTGTTCTGATTCCTGGTATCGAAGTGTGCCACCTCCTCTGCAGAAGACTTGACTTTGGCAATGATTTTTGCATAGGAAAACACAATGACCATGGTGGGAAGAATGAGGCAAAAGAAGAGAATACTGATGACGAAGACTTTCCCCTTCAGAGAAGCCTGCGCCAGCCACCAGTCCAGAGTACACGACGTTCCAAACGGCTCCGGAGCATAATTGCCCACTCCGACCACTGGCAGAGTAGCCCAGAACGATGCATAGGACCAGATGATTACCAGGCTGATGAATGCATGTCTTCTTTTAAGCCAGGTACCTGCAGAAAGGTAATATAGTATATATTGGAGAGGGGGTGCTGGTCCACAGTAGCTGTGTGGAGGCCTGGGGATGCCTCTGTGTGAATTAGCTTTCCATTTAAAAACATATATACATGTGACCCTATTATGGGACTTTCATTGTTTAGATTTAGGACCTCCTAAGCAGTGACGTGGTGGGACGCTTATCATATATTTGCAAATATGTGTGACAAATGTTTCCTCATTTTATGTTACAGATAGAATAGCATCATGTGTTCCTGGTTAACTACAGTGATGCTGGGGCATTGTCCAAAAACTAATTGCTGTGGTACAGTGTTTCCCTATAATAGGTCTTATATTAATAAACATTGACAGATGTTTATATAAACAGTCCTGCTTTTATCACCATCATGCCCTGCTTTTATACCCATCTTTCCCCTCAGTCCCGCTTTTATACCCATCAGTCCCCTCATTCCTGCTTTTCTACCCATCATTCCCCTCATTCCTGCTTTTATACCCATCTTTCCCCCCAGTCCTGCTTATATACCCATCATTCCCCTCAGTCCTGCTTATATACCCATCATTCCCCTCAGTCCTGCTTTTAATTTTTTTTTACAAACTTGGGAATTCGCTAGGGCTTATTTTTGGAGTAGGGCTTATTTTCAGGGTAGGGCTTATTTTGGACGGTTTTACATTAATATAAGACAATCGATGTATCCTCACACGCACAGAAAGAAAACAGCATTAGACAATAATACCGGCACATACTGCATTAATAGAAACTGAATTATTACAAGAACTGAGAAATCATGAACGGCCATAAAGACTATTCTCTTTACACTGTTAGGGTCAAATTGCATTTGGCGAGAAAGGTCTTAATACTGCTGCAGTTTCTGCAAATTAGTCTTGGTGCAGTGGAAATAAACATTAGGTCAGGATTGTTTCCTGAGACAATGACTTGTGATAATTCATCTGTGCACAACATCCCAGCACCTTCATTATTACACAGCGCACATAGTCAGGGTCTTATAGAAGGCCTTTATTTCATTCTCAACTACACAGTAATCCAGATTGATTTATGTTATCATTTATAACACGATCCTATGATAAAGCAGTTACAGGGCAGGGTATATAATCTATAATCTAAATGTAAAAAGAAATAAAAAGCTAAAGGTCCAGGATAGTCTAATATAAAATATTTAGAGGGAGTTAAGGTAAGTACACTGGACTTTTATCATTTATTCCACAGAATGCAAACAAGACAATCGCAGCAGTCGATGTTTAATGTGAATCATTAGCACATTTTGAGATGAGTTCATGGGAGATTGGTGTTAAATGACTATCGATTAAAACAATATGAATCCACTTTAAACTGCGCTTACAACTAATTGCAGCAACTAAAAACACCCAAAGATCCTTCAAAATATATTAATAAAAAGAGAAGGAGGTCTGAGGAAGAGAAGCTCTATTTATAAAAGAACTTAGCACTGATCTGAACCTGATTCACACACTGGTCAGTACTTACTAGCAGGAATGGGGGGTTCATTCCCCTCTCCCTCCTCTTAAGAGAAGTTCTGCACAAGTACATCCCCTGAACTCTACCTTTACTTTCCTGCTCAGATCTGCTTCTGTAAGGACCAAAAAACTAAGATAAAAAACTAACATAAGTGCTTTTGCCTCGTATCCCGGTTCATGCCATGATCCTTATTGCTATCCCTGTTTACAGTGAGGGAATTTGCAGCCGTAGGACATACGCATGTGCGAATGTAACAACCTACATAGGCTAATCATGTAAGTCTTCTGTCATGCTCAAACCTGGGTATGGTCTCTAATACTTATGTTCTAATATAATAAAAAACAATATATCTGAAATAGTGAACCATGATATATTAAACTCTAATTATCATGAAAATCCCAACCTAATGAAGTATATTGTTTGTTGATGTGTTGTGTATATGTATTTTGTATATGTATGTATGTATATATTGTATGTATATTTTGTGTTTTATACTCTTTACTTACCATACCTCAGATGGCAGATTTTCATATATCTATCAAAGCTGACAACGGTCATTGTTATGAGGCTTCCACATCCAAAGAAGAACCCAACCCATCCGTACCACTGGCAGATACTCCAACCAAACACCCAGCGGTGGCTGAAGAACGACACTATGCAGAACGGCTTTCCAGACACTGCAGGGAGATGACAGGATATTAGCACAGATTTTGTACAAAGCAAAGTATTTTACCTGCAGGTAAAACAATTCAAATTCAATTGCACTACATTGCACATTCCAAATGAAGTGCTACAAGCACCAGCAAGCCCTAGCTATTAATGGCGGCCCGGGCATGCTGGAACCTGTAGGGCACTATAAAAGTAAAAATTCCAAAAAAGTCTAAGAGTGTTTTTTCCAAAAATCATAACTTGAACAAAAACATTACCCATTCAGATTTCTGGAGCCTGGTACGGCCAAATAACTGCATCAATACAGTAAATGTAATTTCACCACTGTCCACTAGATGGCAGACTTGGATGGTCTGTTTGTTATCCATTCTTAGTTTATGTTATAGTATTTTGGCATTATTTATATCGTCACGTCTCTATTCCCAGTAGTCACCAATATTGTAGTAAAACTTCAGCATATGTATCTATATCTCCAGAATCTCCTGAGAGGTATCAGTAATTCCTGTGCCGTACAAATCATTATGATTGCTTTTCCTTCTCTTATGACAAATATAGAGAGTTCAGGATTAAGGTTAGTAGTGCAGGTAGTAACAAGGCTCCTGGGNACTACATAACTTTTCTTGGCCACGGAAAATCTATAAGACATGAAAATAACTCAATATCCAAGATGAAGCTTTGATGTATGAATGAAGGAATACAAAAGATCAAAGTGTGCCCCAAGACAACATGGATAAAAACATGGAGTCAGACTAAAGGCGTTATACATAATGGAACTTGTGAATAGTAAAAACCATTGACTTAAAGATTGTGATCAATCATATTTTAGTGGTTCTGGCATCATGTCTAGTACTTACTTTGCATGCAAATCATACAGATACATATACTGACATTGTGTGTGTGTGTGTGTGTGTGTGTGTGTGTGTGTGTGTGTGTGTGTGATACCCCGGGATCACTAGGGGTTCATTCTGAAATCTGCTGGAAGGGATGTCTGGCTCTGACTTAAACTTGTTAAATTGTATTGAGGCGAAGTAGAGTTAACATGAGTCATGACGTGTTTACTGTCTACTGACCAGCCAGCAGGTGCTGGGTCAGGCATCTGTATGTCTAGATACCATGATATGTGCACAAGGGTTGTCTGTCGTGATAGGGTAATTGTCTAGTGATATCATGGTATAAAAGACTTGTGAAGTCTTGTCCAAAGAAAAAAAAAGTGAGAGTCCTTGGTCCTTATTAAACTTTGTTGAGAGTCTATGGGGCTGATTCAATGTGCTGTGAATATGGGAAAAAGCGCAATGTCCGCTTTTTCCTGTCTCTTACGGTACAAAAAGGTTGTGTTTTTTAATGCGCGGCTCAATGAGCTGCGAGCAATAGTATGATAATTTTTCGCGCAGAGATTGAAGTTGGATCCGTATATCTCCCCATTGGCGCTGCCCAATTATGAGGATCTGGGGAAGGCACCTGATGTGCCATTCTGAAAGCCCCGTGTCCCAAGCCATGGTACCAGTTACAAGCAATCCAGCCCCGCATGACAGGGACTGGTGGGAGCCTCCGTTCGAGCTGTTGCCATGGCCGGGTAACATATGTGTCCGGAGTTATGATCACAGCAGGTGTTGTTGTATCCAGAGTCTCTTGATTCCCTGACTTTTCTAGCCCAACCTCTCTTCCACTTTCCTGACAATTTCTCTCTCTTTTCAGCCCAGCCTCTCTCTCTCTCTCTCTCTCTCTCTCTCTCTCTCGCCTTGGCAGTTACCTGATATCGCTTTCCCTTACACTTGTTCCATCTGTGCCTTCTCCCCTCCAGCTAGGGATTACTTCCATCGGTCACTTAGCTGAATCGTGGTTTTGGATTCTTCCATCCGTGTGGTGCCTGGTTTAGGTTCCCTGTCTAGTACACCTTCTGTTTGTAGTTGTCCTTTCTGTTTGTCCTTCCTCTTCTATGTCTCATCTCAGGTTACAGGGCTTCCCACCTGGGACCGCGACCTGCCATGGGACCTACCACAAGCAAGGCCATCCTCACCATTAGGGGCACGGGTGAAGACCAGTCCCTGGTTAGACACTGTGCCTGGTGCTGGTAGCTTCTTGTTCCTGGGATTCTATTCCTGGGATTCTATTGGGGCTCGCCTAGTCATTTTGGGGTTAATAATAACAATATGGAGGAGGCCTGCAAGAGGTTCCAACTGCACGAAGGGACTGGCTTGTGCTAAGTGGCTTGCCAAAGTCCCCAAGTGAGCAGAGAAGCGAGAAGCGGTGGTGAGTGTTTGACAACTGGTGTCCTCCACCAACTCCTTTATCAGCCATCACCACCGAAGTTTTGGATGAGGAGTCGGAACTGTTTGGATATGCCTGCATTCCCGGTGTGGATGAAAGTTCGCCCGCGGATAATGATGACAGCACCGGGGAAGAACCTGCAATTTCACCAAAGCGTCAATTCTATCACGCTCGGGACTCCCACCTTACTGTCCCGTCTACTTCATCCCGGAAGCCTGTCACAGGAGGTGACAGTGAAGAGAGCGGGATGAGTGCGGACCAGTTCCCGAGTACAACCTCTCCCGAGGAGGGTATCTGAGTCTGCTACAGCTATGCTATTGCAAGGCGGAGGAGGACTGTAATCCGGCCAACTGGCAAGACTCATCCTAGGGCTGAACCATCGCCCAAAGAAGTAATTGAATATGCCAAATTGTATTGTGTTGATATGTCATTTATTTTATGCCTTGCTGTTTTGTTTTGTAACTAAGTCCAGGGATTTCCTCCAGGAAACTAACTTATGAAATTCTAGATCCAGTTATGTATGGGGGGGGTTGTGTCCTGATATTAGCACATTGCATAAGATACACTTCATATAATCAGGTGTATGCTCAAATGAATGACATCAGGTGTATGTTTAGGTGTCCCTAAGTACAGGTTGTGCACCTTTCATGCGCCTACTTTAACGATAACATAGATCCAATCTCCAGGCTCTGATAAATGTTACACCTTATAAATGCGCAAATGTAATGACAAACGTTACACCGTATAAATGCGCATAAATCACTAGATGTCACTCACAAATGGATCTATGAAGTACTTTTTACTAATTACAGTAACCAAATGATTAACCCCTGCATTGATTTTTCTGTTTTTAGTTACAAAAAATAAGTCAGTTTGTGCCTGGAATAATAAATCATTATGATACACCAGGATCATTCACAGGTGGCAGAGCACAGTCATGAGTCTTTACTATTATAACTATCTCCGAGAGAGTCCAGTCCTTGGTGGGTGAGAGTTTCTCCATGGAGAACTCTCTTATTTCCTATTCTGTGAACCATTACGCTTGGTTATATGTCCTCTGAGGGTGGGCATTACATGTTCATACTGTGACCTCCTACTGGACAGCTGTTTATCTGCACTTTACATTAACAACCCCTTAAATTGGTGCAATATAATAAAATGTGTTGCTGAAATTCTTTCCACGCATTTCGCCAGTAAATGAAAGTCTGCCAGTTGTCAATCAGGGAGAAAGAGAATGCCTTGGTGGTTACCAATCATTTATGTGACATATATTGTTCTGATGATACTGGTTAGCAAATGTTTATAGAAATATTTCCACTTTCACTTACCTGAAATTCCTAAGTCACTAATGGCTAAATTAAGTGTCATAATTTCAGCCGGACGCAGTTTCTTCTTCCGTTTACAAGCCATATATACGACATAACCATTGCCAACTGTTGAGAGAACACCTGGGGGAGATAATCAATAAAATGATCAACAACAATATGTACTTTGGTGTTTATTCCAGTCAGTGACCTGTTAAAGGGAATATTAATACACATTGGGGTACATTTAATAAGCAGTGAGATTGCAGTGAGATTGGAAAGTGGGGATGATCCTTTGTTCATTTGATATAGAAACATGGAAAGTGACGTAAGATAAGAGTTGCGTGGCCCATCTAGTCTGCTCAGTTTAATATTTAAAACTATACTGGCCTTGGTTTAATCTACATTTTGTTTTAGACTTAGAATGCCCTTACTACCAAGAATGTGTATGTTCTTATGTTGTGTATGCAGAATCTGTCAACGTGCAATGACTCTACAACACAAATTGATCTGATCAGTTTAATTCCTGTGTAATAACGATTGTCAAATAATCCAGTACACAGAAAAACGGGTCCCTGTCTCTTGATGCTATCACCCAATATACCCATGACAAACACCCCAAAAGAGACTTAGATCAGTCTTTGTTAATATCTGACCACTTCTTATACACAATTAATTAATCCAATAAATTGTCTCCAGTGCCAATGATTAACTCTTCATGCAACATTGTTTACCAATCTTATAAGACATTTTCAGCTTAGCATTGCTATTGGATCAATAACATTTAATGCAGGGCCATCAGATAGGCCCAGGGGGAGGTAATCACCCCCTGCCTCCATTTCATGCTGGGTTATATCATAACAGTTAACAGTTATCAGCATACATTAGTAACATAGTCGTTGAGGTTGAAAAAAGACCATCAGTCCATCAATTTCAACCTATATTGGCTCTCCTGCAATCCTAATTTTAAAACTGAAGTGGATCCAGTGGACTAAATATAAGAGCTCCCTCCTGACTAAGCTAATATTTTACTTACCACTTGTAACCCTGGATAACTTTTTCCTCTAAAAATTTGTCTAACCCTTTCTTTATTAAATAGAAACCTGCCATCACAACCTTCTCTGGCAATAAATTCCACATCTTCACTGCCCTTACTGTAAAGAACCCTTTCATCTGCCCTTACTGTAAAGAATCCTTTCCTCTGCCCTTACTGTAAAGAGCCATTTCCTCTTCCCTTACTGTAAAGAACCCTTTCCTCTGCCCATACTGTAAAGAATCCTTTCCTCTGCCCTTACTGTAAAGAGCCCTTTCCACTTCCCTAACTGTAAAACAAAACCTTTCCTTTTACCTTACTGTAAAGAACCCTTTCCTCTGCCCTTACTGTAAAGAACCCTTTTCTCTGCCCTTACTGTAAAGATCCCTTTCCTCTGCCCTTACTGTAAAGAATCCTTTTCTCTGCCCTTACTGTAAAGAGCCCTTTCCTCTTCCCTAACTGTAAAACAAAGCCTTTTCTTTGCCCTTACTGTAAAGAACCCTTTCCTCTGCCATTACTGTAAAGAACCCTTTCCTCTGCCCTACTTCATTCTTCATTCATGCATATACATTTAAAAGACATTTAAAAGATTAGCAAAAGTTAATGCATTTAAAACTCACAGCAGTAAAGACATGGAGCTAGATTCATTAAACTGCAGGAATGGAAGAGTGAAGATGTTGCCCATAGCAACCAATCAGATCCTTCATTCTCTAGTATGTAATAGAAAACTGAGAGCTTGAATCTAAATGGTTGCTATGGGCAACATCACCACTTTTCAATCTCTCTGATCAGTTAATTTAGGCCCATATTTTAATTGTACAGACTAGTACCATGGGCATTTCTTTTAAGTATCACTCTCACATGACACCTCATTAAAAATCCTGCTCGGTACTATGCCCAGACACAGGGGTGTAGCTAAAGGTTCATGGACCCAAGGTGCAACAAGTCAGCTTGGGCTCACAGCCCTGTTAAAAACTGGCACACGAGGCATGGCCCACTATTACAATCAGGGCCCAGCAGCTGCAGACGGAGGAGGGTTAGATATAGTTCCAACATCAAACAATGGGCAACAAAGCGCAGAAAGATAGAGAAAGAAAGCGAGAGAGAGAGAGAGAAAAAGAGAGAGAGAGAGAGAGAGAGAGAGAAAGAGAGAGGGGCAGCTGGGAGAAAGGAAGGGGGACCGAAGGCTGGGAGTAGGGGGAATTGGACAAAATGTATAAAGGAAACGAAAAATCTGCAGCTGCTTAATTGCCTCAACAAGCATAGGCAAACGCAGGGGGGGGGGGGGCGTTCTGGTTGCCCAGAAACCCTCCCTTAATGTAGCTGTAATATATGCGAGTTATATTAAGTATTAGGAGCTGGCACACTAAAGCAATTGCGACCGTTGCAACCCCTGTAGCTACATTACCTCCCAGACATATGTGATAAACAATATTGCCCCAACCATGTGTGTAGAAATCAAACTAAACTCTTCACAAACGATTTAAAACAAACTCAAAATGGATACCAGGAAACAAAATGGCGACCGTTATGCTACCTTTAATTTCAACATTGTAACTGCTAATAATGTGCTACAGTAGTATGACCAGAGATGTCTTTGGAAACAATATCATTCTTTTCTACATGATCCCTTTAAATGTAGATGTCAGTATGTTGGGTCTTCCAGTAGGTATATTGAGGTTCTTTTTTGGACACTTACAGGCTACTCTTGGTTGTTACTGTAGTAATAAAATGGGTTCTGTACCCAAGACTACTAAAAGCTATGTTTGTATTTGCAAATGACTTGATTTGTCATCTTTCCAGACGACTTGCAGTCCTTCTTCGTGGAATAGAGACGTGACTGCATAGCAAGGCAAAGACAACAAACAGAAGATAGGCCCTGAGGGATGTGCGACAGCTCTGTGTGCAGCGGGAGCTGTCAGAAGCCATTGTTAACGGACAGCGGAGACATCCCTGTGGACATGGCTAAGATTTGTTCTCTCAGTCTATTTGTGCCTTTTGGGCAATCAAAACAACTGCCCCCATGCCCCTAGTCTAATCTTTATGATTCTTTACTTTCAGAGTCACCAACCGGGAACAGCTAAAGGGAAGAAGACCATGGAAGAGCTAGTGGACAACATTTCTTAGATTGTTCTCCCAATATAATTAGTTTCAGGAGTGGGAGGGGTACAAAATATTCACGCGATGTAATGATGTTGCCATCAGTTATAATCTCCGGTGAAGCATGGAATTGAAATGGACCCTTAAAAGGAAACATACATTACGTTCATCTCCATTTGGCAACAACCTACAATGTAACTTTCCCATAATTTGAGAAATGTCATTTTCAGTTTACATTTACTGAGTGGAAGTAATATGTTTTATTATTTATTTATTAACAGGTTTTATTTAGCGGCATCAGATTACAGAGCACTTTTACACTCATAAAGACAGGTTAGGGGAAAGGGGGCCCTGCCCGCAAGTTTACACTCTATAGGAGACATGGGGATAAGTGCTATATATTATATAATGGACCAGCCGGGGTGTATGGATTAAAGTGCACGTACACTGTTATACCCCTGCCTTAAGTGACTTGTGCTGATCAGTGGCCCATCCAACTGCTGATCCGCACAAATCCCCCCAAACTCGGCAAAGTCATGATTCCCAACTTTTTCTGTTGAATATCTGTAACTGACATACTACTACTACTGAGTGAGACTGGGGGAAACAGATAGATGCAGTATGGCGCTAGGGAAGGAATTAGGAATTATGTGAATTATGGATACCATTCATAACGGACCGCTTGCTGCAAGTTAAACCCTCTAGGGTTACTAAGGATGCGCAGAACTGAGTTCCATAGAGGTTTGATAGCGTAGCATCTGCTGTGAGCATGTGAAAGTGTTACCATTAGACTAATGCCAGTGGCAGGAGTCTGAGACTTCTTTAGCTGATTAATACATGTATAAGTGTGTACAGGGGTTTTATGAAACAACATTCCCTTTGGGCAGCCAGTTACACCATGACTGTACTGGTGCAGGAAGCGATACATGAATACTATTCAAAACACATAAACTTGAACACTCTCATGACACTATATGGAACTACCTGATACTAATGACAATGTGCATACACTATAGCGGGACAGGCTCAGAATAGCTCAGTGTGCAAATTATGACTAAGGGGCTGATTCAATCCCACCTCGAGCAAACAGCTCATTGAGCGTTTTCCCATCTTCAAGACGTGTCAATAGAGACATGTGTGCAATTATATCGTACTAGTTGTGGGAAGACAAAGACTTTCTTTGTTTATTATGTATATTATTGTTTCCCTGTGAATATGATGGTCACAAGATGGTCAGGATGTATGACAGAAGTTATTTCCCTTTGACGCTTGCTAGGAAATCTTCAGGCAGAATAGAAGAAGAGTTGTTGTATATTTAGAGAGTGTTCGATGGTTACTTATCAACCTCCAAATATTCCGGTACAGTACCAGCATCAAGAACCATGCCACTTGCCGGGAATGGCACAGTCGGTGCTGGCCTGGCGATTACCTGCCACCCATCCACAGCTTTGCTAAAGTGACAGATAGTCATTCATTCATGGGACAGTGTGGGTCTGAATGTGAAAAACACACCATCATGTCCAGCTTAGTAATGTCACACCCAAGGTTAATTGGATAATCAAGCCAAGAAAACGTGATGGGCTGCCATATTGGTATGTAAAACCCTGCCAACTCCCACCCCCACCTGTTACTAACCTAAGCCTGGGCGGTATAGGAAACTAAACCTAATTGAAGGATAGTTTTAATTAATTATTTTAAATACAATAAACACAAGTGTTTGAAAAAAGACATCTTCATTTAAACATAGTAACATAGTAACATAGTAGTTGTGGTTGAAAAAAGACGTCAGTCCATCAAGTTCAACCTATGGGATCACCTGCGATCCTAAATTTTATAATTAAAATTAATCCAGTTTAAATATACAAGAGCTCCCTCCTGATT
>JABWIB010002272.1:36418-52960 GCA_016617825.1 Platyplectrum ornatum | reverse complement strand
TATATATATATATATATATATATATATATATATATATATATATATATATATATAGTTGTCCTTGAGTAAAAATTTCTATCAATCTTTGTTTTCAGTTCTAGGTAAAAAAACAAAAACTTCTCTTAATTGGTTATAATTTTTCTCTTGTTTTGATTCTTGTAGCTGTAACTTTGTTGGTGTACTTGCGTCTGCTAGCCTTGCTGGTGGACATTTTCCAATTTATGTATATTTACTAATTTAAATGATTTTATTATCGTATATAGTGTCGAAATTTCTGATATTTTACAGATTTATTATCTGCTCTTTATGATTCTTATATGCAGTATTTTTAAAAGAAATAACTGTAAAGAAAGTATTACGGTCTATCCTGCTGGAGTGATGAGGTTAGAGTTGACAGCAATGTCTCTCAAAGAACTGGAAAAGATAAAAAAAGCACTTTATTTAGGTCTGGTTCATAGACTACATTTATTTCCCATGTGGATATCTTAAAAAAGGTGTATTATACTCCAATATAGTATTATCCAAGTTTGCACATTTCTACTTGTACTAAATTTTTTCAAGCATCTGTTAGCGACTATTATAATGGCCAAAAGGAACATAATGCTGCCATTTCTTAGAACAAAATCTGGTATACAATCATATCTATAGACCTCAAGTCTAATAATATACTCCTAATAACCGATCAATTGGTGGTTTATGGGATTATATGTTGGATTCACAGCAGAATTTCAGCATAAGCAGAATTCAAAACCTATATATTATATGGCACTTTTGGTTCTTTGCTTTTGTCCCCTGCTTGTTATGTGTGTAATATTAATCAGATTCTAGCTCTCACTTTCCTGCTACATACTAGAGAATGTTTGCTAGAATCTGATTGCTGGGTGCAACATCTGTACTTTTCCCATTCCCACAGTTTACTAAATCTAACCCCGGGTATTAGCTAGTCACTTATAAAATGGCTGTTTTGTATTCTTACTCCTTTGCTGGACTCGAAGTGGGGCTATATAAGGGGTATGTCATACCACCACTCCTCCTGCTTCACTTCCTGCTGCTACATTTCCTATAATTTGTATATTTCATTTGATATTCAAAAACTCTAAGCTGTTTTTATGAAGTTATACTGATTAATTAAATGACATTTCACCATAGGTAAATAAATTATTTTTTTGTTTTATGAGCAAAAAACAGGTACAAGTATTTGTATTTATCTAAGCAGTTATCTCATTGATATTCATAGTATGTATTTGTGCTCCCAAAACCAAAGGGTTGTTTTTTGCATTAATATTGTTAATAACTGTGTGTTATAGTTTTTCATCTGAATAAAATTGTTCTTGGTCAAAAATATATACTTCACATTTCATCACATGGTGCTACTCTTCTCTTTATATATATATTTTTTTCAACTCTGTGACACATTTAGTGTTTGACACTTATTATTGACATAATGTTTACTATGCTCTTTGAATTTATTGAAATGATTCATTTCTTCCAGTTTAAAAATGTTATTTACTCAACAATATAAGTCAATATAAGTGGGCAAACATCATCTACTCTTCAAACAAATAATAGGATCATGGTAATATCTCCAGCTCCTCATTTATCACAATGTTCCTATGGCGTTAGTGTAATTTTGAATATTACATTTTGTATATAAAGTGTTAAATGTTGGTTGCTGTGAGATATGATTTATGGTAGCAGTAAAATAAATAAATGTGTTAGAAGCTACTGTGTGATTGTGTGGGTGTTTGCCAAGCAAACATGTCCTCACCCTCAGAAGCTCCAGAGAAGGTCAGTCTTCCGCTAGACTATGCACCCTAGTGTGTGATCCTGTGTACCACTATTTGGATAACCCCACTATGCGGATTGTCATGTCTACAGGAGGGGACCACTCTCTAAGTGCATACACAAATCTGCCATCAGACCCTTAAGTTTCTGCACTTCCCTGACGCAAACCCTTATTGTACTACCTGCATCCCCCCTGACCTATGAGTACACTGACCACCGTGCGTATGCACACTTCCCCTTAGCTCTGTCTGAGAGAGGGACCATTTCCATAGAGGTCCCCTATAGGTTGTATATGTGCACTCTATTTTGCACACATTTCCCACACCTAGGGGGGTGAAAGACATTTATAGAGGCTCTGTATCCAGTCCAATATGCTGTGCCCTATCGTAGAATACAACCACACAGCAAGATAACATTGCCCAATATCATGTTAAAGCTGTAAGCTAATAATATAGAAGCAAGGCTCTAAGTGGTGGTGTATACGGGGTTATTCCATACCAGCATTCTCCAACTGATTTAACTGAAATACTATTCATCTCCACTCACTTCTATTATTTTATATGTTTCCAGTAGTTATTAAGTAAAAATAAACTACACAATAAAGTGCAGTGATGTGTATATTTCTGTATCTCAAAGTGAACATTTATTTTTAACACAAGATAAATATCCATCTGGCACTGAGAAAAGCCACCTAATTAAACCAAAATATCAAGAATTAGATGTTGCTCTAAACATAGATCTGTAAATGTTAATATTGGCTAATATCCATTAACAACATATAAAAAAAAGCAAATAACAATACATTTAGAGCTCCCCTGCAGTCGGTAATTGTGGTAGCCAGGCTCGCATCACCTCACTGCAAGCCTGACTACTTTGACTGCAGGATTTACAAACACTTGCCCCTCCAGTGAGGTTCCATGATGGTCTGCGGGATCTTTGCAGAAATCGTAGACTTCATCTCTGCAGTGACCCAGTCGTCTTCCCTCTCTGTGGCCTGCTGGATAATAGTGCAAAGGAACATCTTCCATCTTTTTATATTCTGAACGTTAAATCTAGCATGTAAAGCTATTTAAAGGTAATCACAGACATAGAGAGTGATTGTGCCATTCTTCTCAATAGGGCTCCAGAACGGATACAGAAGATGGGGCACATGTTGGTGCATCCCATGCTTCCAAATGGGGAAAAAATGGTTGGGCTGAGGTTATAAATAGTGCAAGGTCACAGGGAGAATGCAAAATAATTAGAATTTATGAAAAAAACCTATTCTGTAAAAATAAAATGTTTAATTATTGTATAAAGAACCATATAAGAGCCTTTTGTATTGCATTTGAAACATGATATTCTAACACAAAATGGGTCTGAAATGTCACAGAATATCAGCATGAATTTAAACATGATTTGGGGTTAATGCATATGTACAGGACCAGAGCAATGTCTCTGGGCACTCTAGGTAAAGTTTCCCCCCATCACCCCTTTAGTTGGTTTCCTCCAACATCCCAAAGAACCTGCTGGTAGGTTAATTGGTAGCTGACTAAATTGTCCCTAATGTATACAGTCTATTGTGTCAAAATGTCTTTGACTATCCTTCCATAATGTGTGATTATGGAAGGATAGTGCTTATCTTCCCGTATGAAACCGTTTTGCTGCTCTCCTTACACACATTGCCCTTATCTATAATGCATATGTCTTATATAGGACACATTTACTTTAATGGTTGCACGGGTCAGAAAACTGGTTATGGTGAAAAATGTCTAAATGGAGATAAAAATGAATAAGAAACATGAACATATTTTTAGTTGGTACAACATATTTAGCAGGAGAACAAATTATTGTATCAGCAGTAGAAGCTGCAGTACAGTGTGTTAAGCAAACAATGCCACATTTGTTAGGAAAATGGTGCCAAGCAAAGAAATTGGTCTGGTTACAAATATATGCAGCTGACATAACATTCTCTAAGGGCTAATTATATACTAGATTTTGAAAGGAATGTCGCTAAAGCTTTTTGTGTGTTCCACTGTTATTATTTACAAAGTGCTCTAGGTATTCTGATTTTACCAACAGTTTTGTTTTCGGATTCATGATTCCTTGCCACCTTCCTAATATTGTGGATCTCACCTTTTCTTCAAACCATCTGTGATAACTAATGCATTTTATGCAATACAACCAGACTTTACCCCAAGGATAGTTTTAATCATATGGGAAAAAATAAATCGCTGGAAAGGCTGCATTGTGATTCACTGGTTTGCAGCCAGTTTCCCCTCTACACGGACATGTGGACACATTCAATGACTTCCCCTGTACCAACACCCTTGTGATGGAACATTTATTTTCTCATTATTAATCATTTGAATTAAATGATCAAGAACAAATCTCTGGAATTTGAGTTTGTTCGCTACTTAATAAGTGGCAAATGTCAAAGTGTTGATCAGGGGCTGGAAGCAGAGGTGACCCTGGGCTTTGTGGGGCCCTAGGCAAATTGACACACACACACACACACACACACACACACACCCACACCCATTCAATCCTCCATTGCTCCTGATTGGCAGTGACAGTGAGGGATGGGAGTGTGTGGGGGAGGCGTTTGATTACCAGTGGCAGGGAGGAATAAGGAACCAGCATGTGGGTTAATGTAGTAGTTCCAGGCTGCAATAGGTGACCATAACATTTTTTAAAATGTTCATTCATTCTCAGTACATTGTTCCATTTTTCATACAAACAAAATGTGAACCCAAATAATACTGTTGTTGTATTTTCTAAAGTGTGCAATAAAAAATATTGTTACTAAAAAAAAAAAAATATACACACACACACACACTCTCTCTAAATAGGTAAGAACCAACAGCAGAACCAAACAAGTACCATTAAAATATAACTAATTTCAAAAACCAACAAACAAAATCTATAACATTAAATATATAAAAAGCTTTCAGCTGGGAATGTAGAAAGGGAACAACAACTGTGTGTCCACAGTGAATTTTAAGATGCTGGATCCATATTGTGGTATATTAACCAAAGTCCTCTTTTTTTTTTTTTTTCTCCTGTTACACAATACACAGCTATACAAATATTTTCCTGCTGTGTCTTGATAGATGATAAGTGTCAGGCACCATTAGGCATACAGGGGTTATGGATCTTGCTGATTTGTATGTAAAGATGATGGGTTTAGACAATTTCTGGAAGGAACATTTTATTTATGCTTTAAAAAAATCTTTCAGCCGGCCTGAGCTTTTTATTTTGTCTGCTAGCCTTCATTCATTCATTCATTCATTCATTATTTATTTATTAGACATGTTTTCCTAACATAATCACAGGGTTGCCTACTTTTGCAAATGGATTTCAGGGAGATTGTGACAAGCGCTGCACAAAAAGGGTGTAACTTGTGCCACCAAAGGGGTGTGTCCTGTGGATAGCTCCACCCATGGGTGTGTCTAGCTCTGCCATGAGGACTATTTCACAATATAAATAGCAGCATCAGTGTTTACTGTTTATTAAATTGTCAGTAAATAATCACTTTCACTATTTATTGTGAATAGATGTAAATAGGAGAACCAGTAACTTCATTATCTGTATAGAAATAGGACACAATGTGTGATCTCTATCATCATAACACAATGTGTGATCTCTATCATCATAACACAATGTCTTCTTCACCTGAATGATCATCAGGGAGATTATCCAGCACTTCAGGGAGTCAGGGAGATCACCCACTTTTCAGGGAGTCTCCCTGATATTCCGGGAGAGTTGGCAACCATGCATAATCAGCAGTTTGTAAACTATAAGTAGATTTTGTCAATACTTTATAGTTTTATACAGTGTTTTTCTAATCTAAAAATGCAATTATGCAAATATGAATGGAGACGCTACTTGTGAATATTAAACACTGATTTAGTAAGATAAGCCTATAGAATATATTACTTTCACAAGGAAGGTGGCACACTGGCACTATCATTATCACTAATCATTATGACTAACAGCAATTAGCCCATGCGTTTTTTCCCATCCCATTGCATGGCCTTCCACTGCTAATATAACACTCTGCAGCTGTAAACTAAGCAATGTATGTACAAAGAGAAAAATACGCCTGGCACTTGATAACAAATGGTATAACAATAAATATGTACCAGCACACATATACTGAGTTAAGCTTGCCTGCCTAACCTGATGGTAACTACTGTAGGCAAATGTTGCAATATGAGTATTCAGGATTTCAGTGGTAAAACAGCCCTCTACCTGAAAGTTTTCAGCTGCCATACTGAGAAGAAGGCTCCTAAAGTAAACTAGTATACCGTATATACTAGAATATGTCGTCCTGAATATAAGCCGAGGCGCCTAATGTCACCACAAAATACTGTCAGCTCTGTGTGGTGGGTGAGTGGCATGCTGCATACCAGTATCACACTCTCAATCTTAGCTCTGAGCAATGTGTGCAGCTCTGGTTTCAGGGGACAGAGAAAAACGCTGCCACACAACAGAAGAACTAAGAAGGCTGCAAGCCAGACCATGCCAGCTTCACTCCGAGTGACTGATCTGACTTTAAAGCGACAGCAGTGCAGGGAATGAAGTTATATAGAGCCGGCTGATTGATGTGATCAGGATTTAGCTATGTGGACTGATAACTGTAACACAGACCCAGCACTGATGGGATGCATCATCCAGGACAATGACTTGAGTATAAGCTGAGGGGGACACTTTCACCACAAAAAGATGGGCTGAAAAACTAGGGTTATACTCGAGTATATACATTCAATGCCAAAATAAAATGCATGAATTCCATTGATGTTATTTCTATTCCTAACATATACAGGCTCACCGCTACAAGTACTACTCCGTTCAGGAATAGCGCTAATAGACACCAGTGCTGCCGACAATCCATAATAAAGCAGTACCAACACGTACTAACTACATTTATTAATGATGAAGAAGTTCAAGCTGCTTTTTCATAAATAAATGGAGTTAGTATGTGTTACTGCTTTATTATGGATTGTCGGCAGTGCTAGTGTCTCCTAGTGCTATTTGTGAATGGAGTAGTTCTTGCAGCTGTGAGCTGCTATATATTTAGAATGGGAGGAAGAGAGAAATACAGAAAAGCCATTCTTTTTCTCCCTCCCATTCATAACATATACCGGCTCTATGCTACAAGTACTACATTCACACATGGTGCTCATTGGGAGACACCAGCCCTAACTTCAGTCAATAAAGCTGTATGAAGGAGGTGAAAGACGCACAATATATTAATAAGAAAAAAATACTCTTCGTAGGTCCTCATAATAACGTTTCCATGAGAAGCACAACTATAAAAAGAGTTGAATTGGGGTAAAATAGGTTGTGAAGTAATGACTGAAAAAACACAGCCAAAAAAGTTGCTACTTTGCGCTGCATTGAACCGGACCTATGTGTTAGCGTTAGTTTATATATATATATATATATATATATATATATATATATATATATATATATATATTTGTATGCATATATAAATAAATACATATATATATATATATATATATATAATTATATAATATTGAAATTAGATTAATCTACCTTGTCCAGCCTTAAGATACTTCCTGGAGGCTCCTATATGTGTTGTAACATGTGTGTTCTGTTTAAACGTTTTCTGCAGCCATACTGGGGAGAGGCCGATCTTACCAAATCTGTTATTAGTATGCAGAAAGCTAGGGCATAAATATTGTAAAGAGACACTATTCTGTGCCATAACAAACATAAACTGATTGCTAAGTACTTGACGGGGTAGTACATGGAGGAGACAGTCTTAAATATTTGGTGAATATTGTATTTTACTAATTGTTTAAAAAACTTCAATGTGTGAGGTACAGTAGTGGAGCTCTCTACATCACAAAATGAACAATTTACACAATGTAACATATACAACATAAACAAAAAGAATTCCCTGTCTCTAACATCAGGGACAGTTCCAGAAATATGTAATTATAGCTCACAACTTTTTATGAATAAACCCTGAAACTATACTTGTAAAAAGCTGCATTTGTTCCATCCTCATGGCGTTGAAGTAGTCTTGTTGACTTCCTATTACATTACTATTAGTTCTATAAGCATGTTAAAACAAGTGGTGCTATAGTTGGCAGGTTTGTTTCTCTTGTTTGTGCATTTTAAGCTTGATTAATAACAATCAAAATGGAAATGTCAGGTAATGCAAATTGACGGCCACAACTACAGCTATATTGGGGCCGATTCAATCCCTGTTTTAGACGAGAAAAAGCCGGTCGTGCGCTTTTTTGCGTCTATTATGGTAGGGAAATCTCGCTTTTGATGAGCCGCAAACTAAAAATCACGAGTTTTCCTCCGTTATGCAAACAGTGTAAGGGAGAAAACATTAGCGCGAAGAAGACCCCATAGGCCCCATAGTTATATATAGTGCCGACTTCAGGACGGGAGATTATGCAAATCACGCCTGAAGCCTGCCCACAAATAATAAATCTTCAGTTTATTATAGATGAATGCAATGAACTCAACATGTTGAGCAGGGCTGAGGAAGTGATTTATATATTTAAAAATCACTGCTTCATCACAGGTCCCTGGATATTTGCAGACTCACCCGGGATACCGTCAGAAGTGCCCGAAATCTGAGAGTCTCCCGGACATAATTATATATTAAGGGTGCTGACTGATCTATATACCAGTGCAGGGGAGAGGGTAGTGAACTTCCCCTCCTTCTGTTGGAAAAGGCAGGGGCCTAGAACCCTTCGCTGCTTGTGCGGCTCATCTGTTTGATTTCACGAACTCCCCTCACTTAAGTTAAATGGTCCACCTACTCACCGAGCGTAATGTAAGTGGGAGAGGGGGAGTGGGGACATGTCAATGGGCTTGATGTTCCGCTCGTGCACTTTTCCCCCACTTTCACAACTGTATTTGCAGAAATGGAGGACCGGACGCAGAGCAGGAACCGGTCCATTGTGTCAGGATTCCTTACAAACAAGGGGAGTTTCCACAAGGTAGTCTTGATACAGTGGGGATCCTGCATTATATCCCCACTGCTGCACTTACAGCAACAAAATAGTCTGGATCTCACCCATAATGTGCGGCCAGCAAGAAGAGGAACAATTTGTACTCTGACAAACTATGTTGAGAGAGGAGCAAAATTTTCATTTTACTGTATAAATGGGTATTACCAAGTAACAACATAAACTGCTATGTACTAATTAATTGCATGAATGCATGTATTATTCAGTGTACCATTTATTTTACTTACAGATATCATGTATGTCTTTTCTGTATGACTATGCTAGGCACTGTGGAATCTGCTTTATGTATTATTATAATGGATAATTGCTTCCAGTATATTTAATTTGTGCTGTAAATAATGGAACATCTTGGATGCAGAGCATTAATGATCAAATACTGAATAACTTCTTTATCACTTAACGAAGCAGGCCTCATCTGAATTCCTTTGCTGCTCCATTGTTGCAGTGCTAAAAATAAAGCATTATATGTAACATACTTAAAAGGGCTCTATGAATGAACGCTCCAGGGACTGTGCGTCAAAGAAACAGTTTTTACAGCTATAATACATTATATGAAGGTAGATGATATTTAAAAAGTATGCTATTCATTTATTATTGTTCAGTAATTTTTCTGTGACAAGAAATAGGCTTTCATACATTGAACACATGGGGCTTTTTCAGCCTTGCCAGAGATCTTTTGGCTTTTATAATAATCAAAACTTTCATTCTCTATATAAAATTACACAGCAGTATTAACAGACCCCTAAAGTAGAGATTGTACCACTATATATTTTAAAATAAGTCTGTTACATTTTGGATAAAGTAACCATATCTAAAAACAATGTTGAATATGTAAATACTATATACTGAGGGTAAAAATAAGACTAAATTAAATGTGTAATGTGTCAAACATCTGAAAGAAATGTGCTGAAATACATCTGGGTGTACACTGCATGTTCACCGGTGTTTGGCTAAAATCCAGCTGCTACTGTGCTAGAAGGACTACACACCCCACAGTAAAGCTTAACTGTCCATACCTGAACCATGCCTTTCCTGCTGCCTAACCCTAATTTTCCCCTTCAACATTCCATTCCCTCCCTGCATAAAAATTCCTCTTTCCCTAAATTTCCTCTTCTGTTATCCATCCCCTTCATTTGAGTCCTAACCTAACCGTCCACTCAATTCATTCCCCATAGTGCCGTCCGCCCACCCGGTTATTCATTTTTTTTTTTTCCGTTTTTTTGTTTCCCCCTCCACTGCCGCCCCGCTCGGCTGGCTGCCCTAGGCGCTCGTCCGAGTTCAATTAATGGGCGTGCCCTAGGCGCTCGTCCGAGTTCAATTAATGGGCGTGCCGGCCCTGACCTGGGGATTGTATTTGTGTGTTTGTCAAATACCCTATTCATTTGAAGCCCATTCTCTATATTAAAGTGTATAATGATATGTTGTGCATCTTTGTTTGGAAGCATGTCTGTGACTTCAGCTGACAGGGAGTATCTATATGACCCAAAACTGCGACTCTGACAGATTTAGAGTAAAGACCACTACAGCAGAAAATCCTTGATAGTGGCTGTTGGCTTATCCTATATTTGCAAATGTGTGTAACTAATGTTTGTCTTTTTATTTTACACCTAGAATGGCAAAAGTGATGGATATCCAAACGGAAGATAGGTACGCACAACACCACTTATTGTAGTGATTCTATATGATTAAAATACAAACAAATAATACAAACAAATTGATATAAGACATTGAAACATGGAAGCAAATTCCATCACAAATGCCATCTATACAGAAAAACAAAAAGTATTCACCAACATACAGTATACCCATAGACAAGCTTAAAGTGCTGTTCATAACCCCTGACGAAAGGTTTTTTTTTTTTAATTTCCTATTTTTAATAGTGTGAATAGGCTCAGATTTACAACAATAAAATTGTGAACAATTATTTCCATTTTTGGATTGTGTATATTGGAATGCTGACTGACTATATATATATATATATATATATATATATATATATATATATATATATATATATATTTTACTAGTATACATAGTAACTATATTATATAGTGGCCAATTACACTATAGCAATTTGCTATTTCAACAGAATATGTTTTATGTATTTTTTGTTATTATTTTAGCAGCTTGGCTGGATTGTGTGCATCTTTATGAAATCTGAAAGGACAGGTCAGGCTATTTTGTCCTTTTGTCTGCTTTTTTGTATACACTGCATAAAAATAGAATAAATGGATTTGACAGTGTGAAATCAAAGCATCTTTTCTTTTCAGTTCAAGGTTGCATGTACAGAAGCATTTTAAAAATGCAGCAATCTAACCTAATCATACATACAGATCACAATAGTTTTACCATATACAATGTAATTACTGTGGAGGTTACAATTAAAATACTATGGTAACATGCAGCTCATCATTTATTTCTGGTGCAGACAATAGTATACAGTATATGTCTGCCTATTTTATGACCCACTTTGGCACTAATGAAAAACCTTCCAGTTACAGTGGAAATTAACCCAGTAATATCTTTTCTATTATGCTGATGTATTTCTTCTCTGTTTTCCTTGGATTTCAAGCATTTATCAAAATTAAAATATTAACTGCAAATGAATGTTTGTTGTTTGGGCGACTTTCTTGGAGATTCTAGGAGAGCAGACCATCCTCCCACATTACACGAAGCAGTGCTGCCAAAACAACTTGATGGCACAATTTAATGCAAAACTCGACATTGTGGCTCTGCTCCCTGCTATACAGTGCCATGTGCCACGTCATCAAGACTCCTGCCACTGGTTGGTTTTATCTCGTGATGCAAGAGAAGAAAGGTCGCAGCCATGACTATACTTATTTTTACTTATTTTTTTATGTCTTATTTTTTGTATGAACTTATATTTTTTGAGATTCTGTATGTATGTTCTTATATGTGCCAACATGCTATATCTGCAATATAGTGTTATATGGGCCAACATAATTGTTATCCCAGAAGAACAGGCAACTCTCTCATATTTGACACAAGGCAGGGCTTAATCACATGAGTTTATTTTCTATACTGACAGCACAGTAGCTTGCTGGTACTACATATTCGGCATAATCTTTAGCAGTCTGGCTCAGGTTAGTGAATAAAAGATGATATAAGTCAGGAAGTACATGTTTTAAAAAGAGTGGTTCGAATCATTGGGGAAGCAGGTCACCCCACTAAGCTGTTCAAGTCCCAGATTATTGTACACCAGGTTATAACTGACCTAGCAACATTTCATATAATAACAACCTTAATAATAATTGTTTCACATGTAATGTTATGCCAGTTTACCGCCTTTCTTTTAATTTTACAGAACAGATGGCAGTCACTATGGTTGTTGATGCTGATTGGATAAACTTAATTAACTATACAACTGTTTTATTCACGAATAGAGTTGGTCAGATAAATCATTCTTAAGGCTTTTATGCTTTGAAAATAAATTATGGTCAAAATGTCATCTACTAAATGATGTGGGAGTAGATTATACTAATTAAAGTGCTAACTATTGATTCAAACCAGTGACTCCATTTCTAAAACAATTAACAAATGTGTGTTAGCTGTATAGTTTTAACTAATATTGGGCACTGTTGCTATTAAAAG
The DNA here is from genome assembly GCA_016617825.1 of Platyplectrum ornatum. Classification (NCBI taxonomy): domain Eukaryota; kingdom Metazoa; phylum Chordata; class Amphibia; order Anura; family Limnodynastidae; genus Platyplectrum; species Platyplectrum ornatum. The sequence continues at coordinate 40,559 of JABWIB010002272.1, read as the reverse complement.
TCAGTGACAGGCATACTGGTTAAAAAAAGACACAAAATGAATATAACCCAAAACCTCTAATATAGTGGTTTATCACTTACAGATGACGCATATATTTTTTGGGATATGAGATATATTACATGTAATTATACACAATATTTCCATATTTTTATTATTGCAGTTTGGTGGGCATAAGAAGGAACAGACATCTAAGACCTGGGCCTACATTTACTAAACAGGGACATTGCAAAGAGATTAAAAAGTGGGGATGTTGCCCATAGCAACCATTGAGTGTCGAGCTTATATTCTCCAGTATGTAAAATGAATCGGAAAAGTGGGGATGTTGCCCATAGCAACCAATCAATCTCCCTGCTTAGTAAATTTAGGTCCTGGGATTAAATTTACTAAGCAGGTAGATTGCAGGGAGATTGAAAAAAGGGGATGTTGCCCATAGCAGCCAATCAGAATTAAGCTCTCAGTTTTATATTACATACTAGAGAATATGAGCTTGAATCGGATTGGTTGCTATGGGCAATATCTCCACTTCATACCTCCCAACATGAAATCAAATAAGCCCTGCCCAGGTTCTGCCTTAGTCCTTTTTTTTACCATAGCGAACGTGGCAAATATTAGATTTAACAACAAATAACAAACATCTCACTTTCCTATAGCATAGTATAGAATTATCTGCTAGAATCTGGTTGGTTGCTATACACAACATCTCCGCGTAAACTGCACACTTGTTTACAATATCCTGTGGCTGTAAATATAATCGTGTTATATTGTATCCAGTACATCTCACTATAGCTTACAGAAAAATGTCTGCAAACATTTAACTGTATGTAATTATTAAAGATTATTTACAATAGAGACAAAATCAATAATGCCAAACAGCTATATATAAGGACATCATCTCAGAATGCAGAAACTGTACCTGCCCTGTGTGCAGAATATATACACATTGGTTGATAAACAGTTACACTGTATTTAAACAAAAGTTTATTGTATTTGTCTTTTACTCAGTTTTTCAATAGTAATTTGGTAAAATGTTACGTATTGAAAAGGTTAGGGCTGGAACCACCATGGGACGACCAGGGTACCCCCACATGCTTGGTGGTCCCAACTATACGACAGAGGGGGTTTAATTCTCAGACAATACCATTTTTTCAATTTTATTTTGACTGAAATATTTTAAAACTGTAAAGGAGACTCTGCCTGCATGCTCTGTCTGGCCACTACATCTTTCATCTGTCCCCCTTGCTGATGCTAGTATATGTTAAGAACTATTTAAAGTAATTTGCTAGAACAAAATCCTGGAAAATAATGAGTAATAAAGTGTTATATTTCTAACTCTTTAAATATTTAAAACATTGCCATGCCTTTCAGCAAAGCATTTAACCGTTGCAGCCTTCTCCGGCAGTAGATTTTCTCTTTAGCACCAGAGCGCAGCAAAGCTAAATATATGTCTGACAGTCATATGCACTGGTGGAAATGATTGGTGATATCTATTTGGTTTGTGTATTGTTGTCATCCAGTAAGAAGCAGATTTTGCACATATAAAAAGTGCATTGAATATAACCTTAAATCTTAGGCTCAGTGCATCATTTTCCAAGGGGGAGGTGTGATTTAATCCAATGATGAAGGCTGGTATTTCTACAATCCCCTAAAGCTCTAATGCTCAGTGTTCGACTGATACAAGAAATGTAGGTCAATGCCAGCTGTTTGTTGAATATAGGTATTTACATTTTATCTGTCTTTTAACACATTCCTCTATGAATTACACACACAATGAACAAATTGCTTTTTTAGCCGATTAGACATGAAAAAGTGCATAATTAAAATGAATTGGTAGAGCGTGGTAATAAAAGGTTCTCCAACAAGAGGATGACAGGAACTAATATACAGAACACACCACAGTAATTTCAGTGTTAACATTAGGATAAAGATTTTCAATGATTTCACATGTATTTATCTAAAGTGAAAGTGATATCAGAGAGAGAAACTAATTCATCATGGTGGCACTCTCTCAATATATAAAGCTATCCAAGCACCTACTGATTATCAGTGGGCAGTATTGTATCAGAAGGGCATCATCAGTAACAGTGTCTTTGACCTGGGTCAGACGGAAATCCTAATGTGGCCATGAAAAAATATTTTGCATTTGTCTTGTTGGCATGATCAAATAATTGGTAGACTGGGACAACAAAAAGGGGGACAGTATTGGCACATCATAATTACTTGATACATTAGTAGTTGGTAAGGGTACAATACAACATACAGTGTTCTGGAGGACTATAGCATGACAAGCTAATAACCTCAGTAATCATACTCTGTAAAAGAATGCTGTCTATTCAGAATACATTCTAGTAAACACCAGTATGTTAAACAGGCATCATTCTGGTGACTACTGTTTAATTAAGAAAGCATCCTAGTGACCACCATCCAATGCATATAGCATTGTGGTAATCACAATTTAATATACATATCCTTCCTATTTCTATAAAATGTGAACATGCACACACTAAGGAGCTGCACTGGCAATTATATAGTAATTAAACAGACTTTGATTGTTTTTTTTTTTTTTTAAATATATGACATTTCCTGAAACATTTCATGGCATGTTTTGGCGAAAGGGAAATATGAACAAATCTGTACATAGTATTAAAGTTTGCTGCTGTTTATAGCAATTCTAGCCTGTGGAATATAATTAAACATATCTTCTTTGGCAATGGCTGTATCGTGAGGTTTCCTGTATTATGTACAGTGTCCCTCTCCCTTACTCAGAAGACAGGCAAGCCTGATGATGCTAACATTGCTAAAGAACGTGTACATAGTTAAAGCTTTAACAGTTGTCTCATCATTCTGTAATGTTGTCCCTACTGGAGGAATCATGATCACAGTGCTGTTTGAAGAAGCTGAACACAGCAAATGTGGGCAAAATGTCAGAAGCAAGTTTTCTCCCTTATGCTGTTTGTGTAAGGGGGAAATAATTTGCGCACGGTAGATTGAATTTGCCACTTAATTATTAAACTCTTTCAGTATTAATTGTTATTTTAATTTGCATTTCTATTATTTATCTGATTGTACATTTAAAATAAGGCAGTTTCAGTAGAAACATGGGAGGTTCGGTCAGCAATATCTTTACTTTGCATATTGTTTTTTATTTCCAGACTTGCAGAGTGCAGTCAACCAGTCAATCAGCTGCTGGACCATGCAGGCGTAAGGGGAAAGAGGCAGGCATATGCAGGACAGCAGTGGACCCATTGTGCCTGAACATCGGGCCCAGGGTATGTAGCCACACCATATATGAAATTGTTGAACTTTGAGGGATATTGTAGTACAGTTAATGTCACAGAATAGGGCAGACAGTGGTGTATCCTATTATTTATTGCTACACGAGGGAGCTAAAAACACTTTGTGTAAATGATCTGAAGATAAGAAAGAAACACATTAGAAATATAATGGAATTAAATGGATAATGTAGATACAACTAGGTTGAGAAGAATTAGACCCTTCTCTCATTGGCTCGGTTAATGTCATATAACATAAGTCCATCCATTGCAAAATATATCAAAGCTACAGCTGCATTTATCTTTGGGGAATTTCAGAATTTCAAGTATTATTTAGTGCTCTGCATGCTGTTTACTACCTGCATGAAATTTATTCTATATTATTATACATTATTATATAATATATGATATTATATAATATATGATATTATATAATATATGATATTATATATTATACATAATAATATTGCAGATTTAGCACTCAATTGTATATGTATAAAGTAGGCAATAGCTTATTGTAACTTTAGTAGGGTGCCTTCACCCAAATCACAGTGTACCTGTTGTATAAATCACACGTGCGCGGCACTCCATAAAAAAGACTTAGTCTCCCAGAGGGCCCAACGTTTCAGTCTATATTTAGACTTTCCTCAGGGACATATATTGATAGATATAGATAGATATAGATAGAGAAAGAGAATGAAAACAAAATATATATGTATGTATGTATGTATGGACCTTTGGCAGGGGCGTAACTAGAATTTGGGGGCCCCATAGCAAAATTTAAATGGGGCCCCCCCAACTCAGGTCTCCGCCATTTTTTATATACAATTTATACACATTTATATATAATATAAATATCATGTATTTATTAG